>JAMYWD010001496.1:0-15231 GCA_028583415.1 Protea cynaroides
TTTTTCTTTGCTCCCTCTAGCATGCAGGAGGATTGCATTACCTTTTTTTTGCCTAACTGGATCTAATGTAACAATTCGGCGCAAGCTGAACGCAACTTACTTAGCGGATATATTGACTCGTCGCATAACCACACACATCTCACCTCCACGGCCGATGTATCTACGCCAGTGTTCAAGTCACAGATAATGTTCTAGACAAAGCGAGTTGGACTCCATTGCCCAGGAGTATCATTACACGGATCCAAATTCACACACAATGCAACTATCTATGAACTCGCAAAGAGTCAAATATGCTCAAGTTCACACTTTAGGCCAAAAACAAGAAGAACTCGCACATTCACATTGAATAATATCTTCTTACTATTTACATTTAAGTATCTACACTTTTCAACAGTGGACATACCCCCAACTGCTAAGAACTCGGGGGCAAGGGGACCATACTACATACTTACAAGAACACCTACAAAATTCACACAAAAAGAAACAACCTAAGCGCCTCTCTTAAGCGTCTTAGACAACCCTTTGAACTCCGCCTTAGGCACTCCCCTCAACCTCTCAACGCTTTCAAGCAATTTCTTCGCCTCTAGCACGGTTTGATATCATGCTTCTGCACTCTACTGCGACATGGTGTTACAAATTTCTTGAAAGTCAGGGTAGGGTGTCCGATAATACCTCTTTTTGTCCCTCCGGCCACCCATCAACTCGCAAACTCTCTCCTCAGCTATGGTGAGCTTCTTCGCCAGCCGATCAGCATATTCCTCAACAGTAGCCTTAAAATGACGATCTGCAGGATTCTCTTCCTGCAAGTCGGTGACTTCACTTCTCAACGTAGCAAGCTCTCTACAACCTTCCATGTGCTGATTATAGATCATTCTGTGTTGACCATTTAACTTGGCTACCCTGTTGCGCAGCCCGCGTATGGTACTCCTCCAAGACTCCTCTTGTTTTAAGAAATGCTTGGTCAAAGTGTCGCTCACTCCGCAATACGCATCGCTAAAGTAACCACCCAGGATGCGAAGCGAGTTAAGCTCGTCTTCTAAAGACGCAACGTGCGCGGCAAGTCTGTCTCATTCTATTGATACATTGTGGAGGCGGGTTTCCAGAATGTGTCTCGGAGTAAGGCCACCAAAGCATAGTCTCTCTATCAGGGGAAGTTTTCTCCTATCATACACTTAAGGCGACGAGAAAAACATGCGGATAAGTAGCAACATGAAGATAGATAAAAGGGAAGGGGAATATCAACACGATACCAATAAAGAAAGCAAGCTTCGCTAATATTAGTTTTTTTTTTTAAATACAGCCGAGAACACTATATGCTACACTCACATGTACAAAAGAAGAACACAAAAAATAAGAGGCTTCAAGGGTCTCGCGGCTCCACTTGAATGGCCTGATCTGGCTGCAGGTCTGACTCTGGCAAGGCTAGCGACGGGCTTGAATCGCAAGCAGAATGGCGATGATGGGCTCCACCTTGAGAGTCGGGTCTAGCTGGCCCTGTTTGGTAGCTGATATTACATCAGCCCCTTCAACAGGCTCATCTTCATGTTCTCGGCCCTCACATGGAGCATCCCCCACACCATCTCTTGCACCATCTTCAGCTGATGGGACCTCTTCATCCGCCTCCTCTTCGTCCTTGCCTTCTTCTGAGGTATCTTTGTCATACCCCAATTTTGGTCTAACCAAAATGGTGTGATGAACCGCCAATAAACCAATGGTTCACTCAGGACCTCGTATAGGTCGTACCCACTATATCAAACCACACACAAATTCCACATTAATAATCAAAGGTAATAAACAAATAAGCGAAAGTCTTACATATAATGAACTGAGAGTCTAGCAGTGATAAATAAGTATTTAATCCAATTATCTCTAAACCACAAGACATAAAATAAATAATCAATTACATATCTGTTGTTTAAATTATAACTAAACTTAAGCAAAAACACATTGGTTGCATTCGCATGATGAATCATGCGCATCTTCTTCAGCTTCTACGTCCATCGTAGCAACGTATCCACACATCGGCGGCGCGTTCATATATTCTTGAACAGTAGGACCTGCATCATCAACTAAAAATATTCGACATCGAAAGGGTGAGCACACATCATGGCTCAGTGAGCAAACAAAATAATGCAACAAACATATGCATGCATTTAATTCATATCTTTGGTCTGGTTTATGAGTTTGCAATATGTTATAGAAAGGTTTGGTGGTCGCTGCACCTCTATACACGAGTGTGCGAATCCGCCCAATGGATCAAACACCATTGCTGTCCCACATGCACCCACCGTCGAGTAGAGATAAAGCTAAAGTGTCCGGATCAAACACCACCAATACTTCTCCTGATGCCCTACCCATACCAACACATAAGTCCCTATTGGCGAGGGCTTTAAACTTGGATCGCAACTAACCAATCCTAATGCCAAATAGTGTATCCAAGGCCTCACCCCAGCATCCCTCAATACGTCCATAGAGATAGAGCTAAGGCCCCCCGGCAGAGTCAGATACCACACAGTCCGAGACCACCTCCCCTAATGCCCTACGCCGTAGTAGCTCTGCTAAGGTAATGGCGATATGACGATGTTAGTGGGCAAGACTTGAGTAGAGATAGAGCTAGAGTTTGGTGACGAGGTCGAAGACCACCATGCCACGTCTTTCCCCTGATACTCCACTCGCATCCAACACACCAACCACACACAATCACATGCCAATTCCTAGCATCATCATCATCATCATGTTATAAATAAACGAAATTAAATATGCATGAATAGTAATAGCAGGAATATTGGATGACATGTGAGATGCACATTACAAGCATAAAAGCATAGAATCAATCATGGCATTGGACTCAATAAAAATAAAGTAGTTTGTTATTATCTAATTAGTTTAGGTCTTGTTCCCTCTCCTGTTAGCAAGACTCGATCTCCTTCCAAGCTTTGAAATTCTCTTTGAATTGATTTAACAACCTAAAAGTTATATGAATTTAAGTTAGGGTTCATATGTGTCATGTTACAGTAGTCAGAAATCGAAACAGAGCACTGATAGATGTCTGATTGGTCCTATGGTCTCATACTATATCGACCTTACTACCTACGGTCGATACCCTACGGTCGCATATGGTGTGACCGTAGCTGTGACCATATGATTTTTGAAATCTTCCTGAATGCCTATGGTCGACCCTCTAGTCATACTGGTCATGCTATGGTCGACCGTAGCTGCGACCTTGAGATTTCTGGTCACAGTCTACATACAATTCGAGTTCTTCCTAGGTCAATTCTTCTGTTCTTCAATGGGGTTTATTCTAAGGTCATCCTATGGCCATCATTAATAGTTTCTTATCAACCCTAATCATCAAACTCACTCATCATGGTTCTCCTTGGGATTCTCTCAAGGAAACCACATAGATCATAATAGGTTGATATTGTCTATCTTCCATAGAAGTCTTATTCCTTAGAGTTTACATCTCCAGAGATTTGTTTCATACCTTTGCCTGTGATAGAGAGTCAATCTCTTCTCAGCAAATTCCTCTCCTTAGCTTTTTCTTCTTTTCATTCTCTTCTTTCTCTTTCTCTAGGGTTTACTAATGTTCTAAAAGAGTGAAAAAGGGCTGAGGGATGTCATTTATATAGAGAAAAACTCTTCATATAGAGTCCTCTTTCAATTAGGAAAATAATCCCTTAATATAGGAAAGTTTCTAAAACTCAGAGTCTGATCTGGGTTCTCACGATCGATCATACGGTCGCATAAATCATTGACCGTGGGGTTCTGGATTTGAGATTTTTGGTTCCCTTCCTTATGGTCGACCATACCTACCCAGGCATGGGACCTTAGGTATGTTTTTAGTGTTTTTAACTTGATTCTCATACCTGGTTTGTGATCTATCTTCACACGCTCGGTCCACTTGGTCCAGGAATGATGGGAAGACATGGCACGACAAGGTTAAACCAAGTTAGTGGAGTGCGGGTCTTACAACTCCACCCTCTTATATAAATTTTGTCCTCGAAATTTGCACATACCTTCCTAGTCGAATAGGTGAGGGTATTGGTTCCGCATTGTGTTCTCTTCTTCCCTAACTTCTGCTACATTTTAGCTTCTCCAAGTAACCTTAACGTAGTAAATGTAGTGGTTGCGATGACGTTGCACCTTCCGTGTAAGACCTGTATCGAACTAACCGGTCTTACCACCTTGTATCAGGTCTACCTATCATGGTCGAGCCAAGTGGACCAAATGCACGAAGAAACCATAAGACCAGGTATGAAGTCTAACTCAAAAACAGTCAAATATGAGGGTAGGTGTAAGCACCCCATTTTTGCCACCCTCGGCATAAGTGAACCAATATGGCAGGTTTCTGACCTTTAATCCAAAGATTTGTGATTCTCTACTGATCCCCACACCAGGGTCATGGGCTATTATCTGCATAGATGCATAGGTCATAGAATTATCTTCGAAACGAAACCAGAATTGCTCAATTCTGATATCAAATGAGGAAGATACGACCATTTTAGTCGGATGATACATATAAGGGAGGTTTCTGAAATTATTATAAATAATAATCCCAGGGGCCTTCATGCAAATTATCCTAAGTCGGATTGTTTGAATTTCAAATCATCATATCTTGATCATCCGACATCGGATTCAGATGATTCCAAGACCATTATTCTTCATTCATGGTGTTCTACAAAGTGGACGTAAAAAAATCCCGGGTAGAAGTCACCAGTGGGTCCCATGCAAGCTTGCATGCAAAAATTATCGTTAGAACTTCAAAGCTTCATATCTTTTCCGTTCTACATCGGATTCAGATGATCCTGACACCATTATTCTTCATTCATGATGTTCTATAAAGTGGACGTAAAAAATCCCAGGTAGAAGTCACCAGTAGGTCCCATGCAAGATTACACATGGAAATGGTTATTTAATCTTCAAAAATTCATAAGTTGACCATTTTACTTCCAAATGAGGTGATCCAAGTTCCTATATTCCTCATTTTTAATGTTCTACAAAGTGAACGTAGAAAATTTGAAACAGATGCTATCAGAAAATTTCATATGGAAAGGTGACAGAAATGGACTATGAAATGTCAACCTTAGTCCAAACCAGCTTAATCCAGGCTTAGTCTAACTTAGCTCGACCCGACTCGGACCAATCCAAACCAAGTTATGTCGAGTCCATATGTATGTATTTCTTTTATATATGTATAATGTATAATATATTATTTTATATAATACATATATATATCTTATGGATATATTATATGTATTAATACATTTATATATATATATATATATATATATATATATATATATATATATATATATATATATATATATATATATATATATATATATATGTATGTATGTATTAGGAAAGAGAGAGGAAAGTGAGGCCGTGGAAAGAGAGAGAAAATAGAGGTCATAGGAAAGAGAATGGGAGAAAGAAAACAAGAAAGAGAGAGAAATAAAAGAAAAAAGAAAAAAAAAAAGGGGGGAAAAGATTCCCTTCCGTTTCTCTAGAAAACGTGAAAGAGAGAGAGAGGAGAAAGAAAGAAAGAAAAAAAGGAAGGAAAGAAAAGGAAAAAAAGAAAAAAAAGAGAAAAAGGAAAAAATAAAAGGAGAAAGGAAATGTTTTCTAAGAAAGAAAATGTGAAAAGAGAGGGAGAAAAGAAAAAAGGAAGGAAAAGAATGAAGAAGAAAAGGAAAGAAGAAAGAAAGGAAAGAGAGAAGGATTTTTCTAGAAGAAGGAAGGAGAGAAAGGAAAGAGGGAAGGGGTTTTCTAGAAGAAGAATGAGAAAAAGGAAAGAAAGGAAGAAGAAAAAATGTGGGAAGGAAGAAAAGAAAGGAAAGAAGAAAAAATTGAAAGAAAAAAAAAGATTTTTCTAGAAAAAAGAAGAAAAGGAAGGAAGAGAGAAGAAGGAAAGATGAGGAGAGGATTTTCTAGAATAGGGAGAGATAGAGAACGTGTGCAATGAAGAAGGAGAAGAGAAAAAGGAAGGAAAAAAAGAAAGGAAAGAAGAAAAAGGAAGAAAAAAAGATTTTCTAGAAAAAAGAAGAAAGGAAAGAAGGATCTTCTAGAAAATGAGAGAAAAATTATAAATAGGCAAGAGAAGAGAGAGGAGGGATCTTTTTCGAGACCATAGAGAGAGGAGAACGTGGGTGAGGGAGAGAAAAACGTGAGTGAGAGAGAGAAAACGTGAGAAAGGAAGAAAGAAAGAGAGAAAAAAGAGAAAAGAAAGAAAAGAGAAAAAGAAAAGAGAGAAAGAGAAGAGAGAAAGAAGCAGAAGAGAGGAGAAGGAGGATTCACATTCAAAGGGGATTGATACAACCTCCAATCACCCTTCATCAACGGTTTCGCTCGATTTGAGCCCAAGGTTAGTACTCTAAACAAACTTAGAGGTCGTTATAATGTCCGAATGCCAATTTTGCTTGAAAAAGGATAATTTTCATGAAATCTCAATCATGACTGCTCTATTACATGCTTGTTAATGTTAGGATGCCTATGTCTAACATTTTTCATGAATGATAATTTGTCTAAGCTATTCAATGATGAATGTTTGAATGATATACAATGATGTTTGATGTTTTTGCAAATTTCATAAAGTGGTTTTCCGATCTGAAAATTCCAGATTTAGGGTTCAAACTTAGGACGTACATCATATGTATTTTTTCTAAGATTTTGAAGCCCAAATTTTATGGGAGTCTCTCTGATATGTTAGAAGACTACCCTAAAAATTTCGTTCCATTTGGAATTGGAAAAATATATCAAAAAATTTGTCTTTGACATTGCTATTTTTCTCGGATGTAATGTAATCCTCCATCAGAAAGTCTCTAGACAAAAGCCTTATGGCCATAATAAAAAACCCTACTTAACATTAATTTTTTAGACATGAAAGTCTCCTAAAAAATGGCACTGGTTTCATATTTGTTCCATTTTTTCTTGAATTGATATCAATTTTTAAGTGCATAGTGCTCTGATTTTAAATCTGTCATGATGTACTGATTTGCATGATTGAAAAGAGTCATTTTTCACAAAGAAAATATACTGTTTTAACTTGTTTTTCTTAATGAAATTTTAGATCAGACAGTTATCTACATAGACATATGTCTGTATTTAATTTTTCATTAAGAATAGAATTTTATTTGGAATTTATGGTGCAACTGGTCAAAAATCTGGAACAGATTTGGCCAGTGCACATGTTCGGTCTTAGGGCATATCTTTGACCTATTTTTGCTTTCTGTTGGGGTTCAAATCCTTCATATGAAATATAATATATTAAGTCATATTTCTATGAAAAAAATTTGAGCTTGATTTGAGTTTTGAAAGACCTACCTATGGTCATTCTTGTATAATGTGACAAATCTGAATACAGTTCATAGTTTTGTCCATTATCTGGAACCTTGTGTCACAATTTTCACAGTTTTGAGTCATTAATCTTCCCAAACTTCTTCATAAGAATTACAATTTTCAAAGAACATTGAACATATGTTTGTTTTGGTAATTTTGCACTTTTCAAAAAAAAAAGTTTCATTGATGTCTCATTCATTATAACATCAATGATTGTTTAAATGAATTCTGCCATATTTGGATAAATGGCTATATTTGGAGTATTCATATGCTTTGTTTGGATTGTGCATACCATGTTTGTCACATTCCATGTATTTCTATTTTTGGTAGAATAGATAAATTTTTACCATATTTTAGTAAAATCTTAATTTTTTTTAAGTCTTACTATGCTTAGAAAATAGCATATAAGATCTTTCTTTTTTTTGAAAAATTCATGTCATATATGCATTCTATGATTGGTACTTTCTATATTGATAAATAGATGCATATTAGATCTTGCATATTAGATCTTGCCATATTAGATCTTTCCATGCTTAGATCTTGCCATATTAGATCTTGCCATATTAGATCTTGCATATTAGATCTTGTCATATTAGATCTTGCATATTAGATCTTGCCATATTAGATCTTTCCATATTAGATCTTACCATATTAGGCTCATGCTTTATTTGCAATATATGTCATATTTGAGAGATTTTAAACAATCTTACTACATGTTAATTTCTTACCATAAATATTTTATATGCCATATTTAGATAGAATATTCTATTTTGGGCAATAATTTAATTTATGCAACACTCTAGTCGAATTGCCATATCTATACACCTAGCAAACATATTAGGTGTGGGGACGTGCATTTAGGCACCCATATTCTTGGGAAGGGCATAATGGGAATAATAAAAGTCTTAATAAAGAAAGAAAAATGCTTTCCCAAACCATTCCAAAATTAGAATTCAGGATGAAAAGGGTGATTTAGGACGATTTTACCCCTTGGCAAACCCTAAACCTAGAATAGGTTCTAAACCCTAAACCTAGAATAGGTTCTCAATCCCGAACCTAGAATAGGTTCTCAATCCCGAACCTAGAACAGGTTCTCACTTATATCCTAGAACAGGTTATTCCCAAACTACGCGGATTCTGATTCCTAGGTCAAACCGTAGGATACGTAGGCCATTTGGGAGAAACCCAAATTCGGATCCACATTTTTATCCACTTGGATTATCCATAGATCCACTAGGATATCCCCCATATTTTAACCCAAATAGGGTTATCCACATTTTTAGTCCACTTGGACTATCCATAGATTCATTAGGATATTATCCACATTCCAACCCAAATAGGGTTATTCTTAGATCCACTAAGACTATCTATCAGTCCACTTGGACTATCCAGATCCTAACCCATAGGATTTCTCAACCTTTCAAGCATAAATTTCAACTTGAACAATGAACTTAATCATGCACAAGCATAAATCACATCCATAAACTTTAATCACACCTAAACTACGATTGTGAACCTGATTTTTGGAATAATTCCGTGATACGTAGGCAATCTGATGGATACAGATTCGGTTCAATGATATCAAAGCACTTGGTTTGGTTTATTTTAATAAATAGAGTCTAGCATAGGAAAGGTATAGGAGACCGATTTCGATCGGGCGGTTTGGGTGCCTAACCCCTTCCCATAACCGTAACCTGACGCTTACCCAATCTCCTGATGGATCGAATTCCAATCTAAGGGTCATGAGTCAATCGAAGTCTTACCTTGGGGTGAGATTTCACATTTCTAAGGTCCTAGACCTAAATCTAGGTGGCGACTTCTAAAGATTTCCATCTTTGTCCTCACAGTGGCGACTTCACTGGGGATATAAATGTCAAACTCCTAAATGAAAACTTTCCTTGTGTGAATTGGATGCTAGATTTTAGGATACTATATTTATGCTTGTACAATATTGCTTTGGGGGGAATGGGTTCAGTCACACATTCGTGCGAGTAGCCGAACCGGGTCCCATGTATATGGGGCAGCCCGCTAGGAGAAACATACAGCCTTGGCCTGTACTTTGTGAGACCACGACCGGTGAGCAGCCTCTAACGAGCATTTCTTGGGTCTGCCTGGGAATGCGTTATGCTACTCCACGTCGCCTGGATCCTTGCAACATAGTATATAAAGGGAATGGGGGCCCATTATTCATCGAGCATTTGGTGATAGGTTACCCCATCCTCGTCAAGGTGGCCTTTTCTGTCCTAACCCAGTTTGAGCCACATGTATGTTATTTTTGGTCCATTTTTGAACCAACATGGTAAAATCCACTCGATCATAATATTTACATCCGAAACGTTGAAGTTTTGCCCATTTTTGTCCTTGACTTATCAACATGTCTGGATCCACACTTGAGTATTCTTGTCTCTCACTTGTTGGGAGCGTGAGGGTTACGTATATCCGCATACACATTAGTGTGGGTGGTCTGTACACGCCCTCCATCTTACAAAGCTCATTGTGTTGATCGTTCAATATTGATACATCAATCTCAAAAACTATCAGAAAATCTTCGTCACGGTATAGATACTATGATCAAGTAGAAATTTACCGATTTTTTTCAATCATGAACCACTTTTGCTAACCATCCCTAATAAGGAGGACGGATTAATATATCCATTTCAATTTCATTGAATTAGGTAACCCAAGTGGCCAGACCTTGGTACCACTGATTATCCATTTGAATCACGAGGTCCCAAGACTGAACACATGGCTTAATCAAATTCAATTAAATTGACTCGGACAATGTTTACCCAATCGTTCTTATGAGGGAGCTAACTCTTGTTTGGTTGAGTCATCTTTGATTGTGTACTTAATTACTTAATTTCTTTTCACTTCCGTTATCTTAGTATCCTAATATTTCTCACTTTTGGGTTCCTTTCCGGTACTCAAGCCAAGGAGTCAGCCCAAACTACAACCATTTCTACCTCTTGGATAAGGGATCCCGTTACTGGGAGATTATCTAGGGTGTACACACCAAAGCCAGTTAGTCCCATCTCAACCACATCAACTGAATCAATGGCTGAAGGATCAAACCAAGTCCCGAACACTATGGATGCTAGAATGGAAAAGATGGAGGATACCATGGGAATGATAGCTGCCGCAGTAAGGGATATCCAATAACAATTGCAGGCTCAAGGGTTGACCTCTGAAAGGGTAAATATGGTACCGCCACAAGGACCGGGTACCCCTAATGCAGCTGCGTCAAAATTTTTCATAAACCCAGCTTTCGAAGATATGGAAGGTGTCGTTCCCCATAAACAGTCCATCGTTCAGGCTACCCCGGTGACTAAGAAATCGAAGGAAGAAGATGGCCCATACAGTGGAGATTGAGTCAAGTGGAAAAAATACTAAGGGGCATGAAAGGAGTAGAAAGTCAAATTATTGATGCCGAAGGATTATGCTTCTTTCCAGAAACTAAACTGCCTCCCAAGTTTAAATGGACCACCGAGAAATTTGATGGGACCGGAGATCGCAGGGCCCACTTAAGATCCTTCACAGGTCTATTGAAGCAAGGTGAAGGATTCACTGATGAGCAGTTAGGATAGGCATTCCAATTCTCACTCACGGGTGGGGCTCATCGATGGTTGATGAATCTGAAACCATCACAGATACATTCTTGGTCAGATATCACCAAAGCATTTATCAGTTTCTATTCCTACAATACGGAGTTAGAGACCCATCGTAGGCAATTGGAGACCATGGTTCAAGCACAAGGAGAGACGTTCACGGCCTATCTGACCCGGTTCAGAAGTGTTGCGGCAAAGCTTTGGGATCGACCCTCTGAAAGAGATCAAGTGCAGATAATGATGAGAGGTTTAAGCGGGCCATATAAAACATACATCTTCGGCCAGGCCATTCTATCATTCGAAGGGCTCGTGGTTGATGGCAACAAGTGGAGGACGCCATAACCCGAGGAGATATATTACCAGGAAAGTCAGAAAGGTCAGAAGGGGTGTCAAATAGAAGGGCGTACCCACCAAGAAACCCAGGAAATCAATCTGTATAGCAAATAGCTAATACCAATTCTGAACCATTGATCTTGGAAAGTTCAAATTACACCCCACCACAGCAAGCAAGACCAAGGAGGCAGTTTACCGATTTGGGGATGACCCAGTCCAAGGCTCTGGATAAATTAATACAAGCCAAGAAGTTGACAGTGCTCGACCCTTGTCCACCTCCAAGCCCTCTTCCAGCAAATTTTCGTATGGATCTTTTTTGTAAGTACCACAATCAGCATGGGCATGATGCGGACAATTGCTATACATTAAGGCATGCCATACAAGATCTGTTGGATTTCGGTAAATTTAAGGTCCAGCCCCGACAAGTGTCAGTAACGAATAATCCCCTCCCTCACCACAGCATCAATTTCATAGAATGGGGAGATAAGCCCTCAAACCTTACTCCAGTCATAGAAGGAGTAAGCAATATGGTTGTCACATCTGGTGACGAAATAAACATGTTGGGAAGTCATCAACAAGAAGAAGAAGAATATGATTTCTATTTCCCGAAAGATTCATCACACCTTATAGCACAAGCACAAGAAGAAGAAGAAGAAGAAGAACCATTCATCATCTACCTCTCAGATGAGGAGAGAGAAGTAGATCATGTTGACAACCGTTTCCTTGAGATGGAGTTCATATTCCCAGAGGATGAGCAAGAAGTAGCAGAAACCAGAACAGGGAAGAACTAAAAACCATCTCACCTGATGGTAAATGATCCGGCCCAAGCCGTAAGAGAGAAAGGTAAAGGACCCGCCAATCAACCAGAACCTCCAAACCCGATCTTGAAACAACTACAAAAGACCCAAGCCAATGTGTCCATTTGGGAGCTTCTGATGGCTTCCAAGGTCCACAGGGATGCGGTACTAAAATCTCTGGCAAGCATTCAGGTCCCAGTTTCAATGGAGGGAGAAGAACTAGCCATGCTAGTAGGGGGAAGATACGCCGTTAATGCAATTGTTTTTGGAGATGCAGATCTTCCTCAAGGAAGTAAGGATCACATACAAGCTCTGCATATTGTGAGGACAAAGATGGAAATCTTTAGAAGTCGCCACCTAGATTTAGGTCTAGGACCTTAGAAATATGAAATCTCACCCCAAGGTAAGACTTCGATTGACTCGTGACCCTTAGATTGGAATTCTGGTCCATCAGAGATTGGGTAAGTGTCAGGTTACGGTTATGGGAAGGGGTTAGGCACCCAAACCGCCCGATCGAAATCGGTCTCCTATACCTTTCCTATGCTAGACTCTATTTGCTAAGCCAAACCAAACCAAGGGGTTTGATATCATTGAACCGAATCTGTATCCATCAGATTGCCTACGTATCACGGAATTATTCCGAAAATCAGGTTCACCATCGTAGTTCAGGTGTGATTAAAGTTTATGGATGTGATTTATGCTTGTGCATGATTAAGTTCATTGTTCATGTTGAAATTTATGCTTGAAAGGTTGAGAAAACCCTATGGGTTAGGATCTGGATAGTCCATGTGGACTGATAGATAGTCCTAGTGGATCTAAGGATAACCCTATTTGGGTTGGAATGTGGATAATGTCCTAATGGATCTATGGATAGTCCAAGTGGACTAAGATGTGGATAAATATCCTAGTGGATCTATGGATAGTCCAAGTGGACTAAAGTTTGGATAAATATCCTAGTGGATCTATGGATAGTCCAAGTGGACTAAGGTGTGGATAAATATCCTAGTGGATCTATGGATAGTCCAAGTGGACTAAGGTGTGGATAAATATCCTAGTGGATCTATGGATAGTCCAAGTGGACTAAATTGTGGATCCGAATTTAGATTTCTCCCAAATGGCCTACGTATCCTAGGGTTTGCCCTAGGAATCAGAATCCGCGTAGTTCGGGCTCTGGGTTGAAATGGGAATGGATATCCTAGTGGATCTATGGATAGTCCGAGTGGACTAAGGTAAATATCCTAGTGGATCTATGGATAGTCCAAGTGGACTAAAGTGTGAATAAATATATCCTAGTGGATCTATGGATAGTCCAAGTGGACTAAAGTGTGAATAAATATATCCTAGTGGATCTATGGATAGTCCAAGTGGACTAAATTGTGGATCCGAATTTGAGTTTCTCCCAAATGGCCTACGTATCCTAGGGTTTGCCCTAGGAATTAGAATCCGCGTAGTTCGGGACTCTGGATTGAAATGGGAATGGATATCCTAGTGGATCTATGGGTAGTCCAAGTGGACTAAGGTGTGGATCCGAATTTGGGTTTCTCCCAAATGGCCTACGTATCCTAGGGTTTCTCCTAGGAATCAGAATCCGCGTAGTTCGGGACTCTGGATTGAAATGGAAATGGATATCCTAGTGGATCTATGGATAGTCCGAGTGGACTAAATGTGTGGATCCGAATTTGGGTTTCTCCCAAATAGCCTACGTATCCTAGGGTTTGCCCTAGGAATCAGAATCCGCGTAGTTCGGGTGGATAACCTGTTCTAGGTTAAAAATTGAGAACCTATTCTAGGTTTAGGGTTTAGAACCTATTCTAGGTTTAGGGTTTGCCGATGGGCAAATCATCCTAAATTACCCTTTTCATTCTGATTTCTAATTTTGGAAGGTTTGGCAAAGAATTCTCTTTCTTTATTATGGTTTTATTATTCCCATTATGCCCTTCCCAAGAATGTGGGTGCCTAAATGCACGTCCCCACGCCTAGATTGTCTTCTAGAAGTGTGCAGATATGGCAGTTTGACTAGGGTGTTGCATAAAATAAGTTATCGCCAAAAAAGTAGAATATTCTATCTAAATATGGCACATAAAACATTTATGATAAGAAATTCACATACAGTAAGATTGTTTAAAAATCTTTCAAATATGGCATGTATTGTAAATAAGGCAAGAGCCTATATGGCATGATCTAGTATGCTATATTCTAAGCATGGCAAGATCCTAATTGCTATTTCTTTTCATATTTAGGGTTTTCTACCCTAATTATAATTTTATTTCCATTTTTTAGGGTTTTCTACCCTAATTGTTACTTTCTTTCCATTTTAGGGTTTTTTACCCTAATTATTATTTTCTTTCCATCTTAGGGTTTTCTACCCTGAATGTTACTTTCTTTCCATTTTAGGTTTTTTTTACCCTAATTATTATTTTCTTTCCATCTTAGGGTTTTGTACCCTAAATGTTACTCTCTTTCCATTTTAGGGTTTTCTACCCTAATTCTTATTTTATTTCCATCTTAGGGTTTTCTACCCTAAATGTTACTTTCTTTCCATTTTAGGGTTTTCTACCCTAATTATTATTTTATTTCCATCTTAGGGTTTTCTACCCTAAATGTTACTTTCTTTCCATTTTAGGGTTTTCTACCCTAATTATTATTTTATTTCTATTTTTTAGGGTTTTCTACCCTAACTGTTACTTTCTTTCCATTTTAGGATTTTCTACCCTAATTATTATTTTATTTCCATCTTAGTGTTTTCTACCCTAAATGTTATTTTCTTTCTATTTTTTAGGGTTTTCTACCCTAATTGTGACAATAAGCATTTAATATAGCATGTGAGCAAGTGTAGCAGACAAATATGGCAACAAACATGTGTATCATTCCAATCATGGAAATGTGATTATTTCAATTATGGCAGTGTGATCATTCCAATTATGGCAGTGTGACCATTCCAATTATGGCAGTGTGACCATTCCAATTATAGTAGTGTATGCATACGAGCATCCGAACATAGCATGTGAATAAATATAGCATCAAATATGGCATGTGAGAAACAACCAAAGCATATGAGAATCAATCAAAACATGATGGAACACGCAGCAAGATGACAGCTTTATCAGGCTGGACCAAAATAGGCACATAGGGCACTGTACTTACTCAAAAAATTCTTA
>JAMYWD010001498.1:0-28055 GCA_028583415.1 Protea cynaroides
GTTGGAATATGGATAACCCTATCTGGGTTGAAATGTGGATAACTCTATCTGGGTTAAAATGTGGGTAAATATCCTAATGGATCTATGGATAGTCCAAGTGGACTAAGGTTTAGATCCGAATTTGGGTTTTTCCCAAATAGCCTACGTATCCTAGGGTTTGCCCTAGGAATCAGAATCTGCGTAGTTCAAAACTCTGGGTTGAAATGTATGGGTATCCTAGTGGATCTATGGATAGTCCGAGTGGACTAAGGTGTGGATCCGAATTTGGGATTCTCCCAAATGGCCTACGTATCCTAGGGTTTGCCCTAGGAATCAGAATCCGCATAGTTCGGGCATCTGAGTTGAAATGGTTGGGTATCTTAGTTGATCTATGGATAGTCTGAGTAGACTAAGGTATGGATCCGAATTTGGATTTCTCCTAAATGGCCTACGTATCATAGGGTTTGCCCTAGGAATCAGAATCCGCGTAGTTTGGAAATGGGTTGAAATGGTTGAATATCCTAGGGGATCTATGGATAGTCCGAGTGGACTAAGGTTTGGATCCGAATTTGGGATTCTCCCAAATAGCCTATGTATCCTAGGGTTTGCCCTAGGAATCAGAATCCGCATAGTTCGGGATGGTAACCTGTTCTAGGGAACCTATTCTAGGTTTAGGGTTGAGAACCTGTTCTAGGTTTAGGGTTTATCGAGGGGGTAAATCGTCCTGAATTATCCTTTTCAACCTAAGTTCTAATTTTGGAAGGTTTGGTAAAGCATTCTCTTTCTTTATTAAGGTTTTTTATTATTTCCATTATGCCCTTCCCAAGAATGTGGGTGCCTAAATGCACGTCCCCACACCAAATATGTTTGCTAGGTGTACAAATATGGTAGTTCAACTAGGGTGCAACATAAATTACGTTATTGCCAAAAAAGAAATATTCTAAGCATGACATGTATGATATTTATGGTAAGTATCACAACATATAGTAAGATTATAAAAATCTCCCTAATATGACATGTATTGCAAATAAGGCAAGAACCTAATATGGTAAGATCTAAGCATGGCAAGATCTAATATGCATCTATATATCAATATGGTAAGTACCAATCATAGAAAGCACATATGACATGAATTTTTTAAAAAAAGAAAGATCTTATATGCTATTTTCTAAGCATAGTAAGACTTAAAAATAGTAATTATTAAGATTTTACTAAAATATGGTAAAATTTATCTATTCTATCAAAAAATAGCAACACATGGAATGTGGCAAACATGGTATGCACAATCCAAACAAAGCATATGAATGCTCCAAATATAGCCATTTATCCAAATATGACAGAATTCACTTAAACAATCATTGATGTTATAATGAATGAGACATCAATGAAAACTTTTTTTGAAAAGTGCAAAATTATAAAAAAAAACATGTTCAATGTTCTTTGAAAAATGTAATTTTTTATGAAGAAATTTGGGAAGATTAATGACTCAAAACTATCAAAATTGTGACGCAAGGTTTCAGATAATGGACAAAACTATGAACTGTATTGAGATTTTGTCACATTACACAAGAATGACCATAAGTAGGTCTTCTGAAACTCAAATCAAGCTCAAATTTTTTTCATAGAAAGATGACGTAATATATTATATTTCATATGAAGGAGTTGAAGCCCAAAAGAAAGCAAAAACAGGTCAAAGATATGCCTTAAGACCGAACATGTGCACTGGTCAAATCTGTTCCAGATTTTTGACCAGTTGCACCATAAATTCCAAATAAAATTATATTCTTAATGAAAATTAAATACAGACATATGTCTATGTAGATAACTGTCTGATCTAAAATTTCATCAAGAAAAAAAAGTTAACACAGTATATTTTCTTAGTGAAAAAATGACTCTTTTCAATCATGCAAATCAGTACATCATGACAGATTCAAAATCGGAGCACTATGCACTTAAAAATTGATATCAATTAAAATAAAAATTGAAAAAATATGAAACTAGTACCATTTTTTAGAAGACTTTCATGTCTAAAAATTTTATATTAAGTGGATTTTCTGATTATGGCCATAAGACCTTTGTCTAGAGACTTTCTGATGGAGGATTGCATTACATTCGAGAAAAATAGCAATGTCAAAGATAAATTTTTTGATATATTTTCCCAATTCCAAATGGAACGAAAGTTTTAGGGTAGCCTTCTAACATATCAGAAAGACTCCCATAAAAATTTGAGCATCAAAATCTTAGAAAAAATAAATGTGATGTACGTCCTAAGTTTGAATCCTAAATCTAGAAATTTCAGATTAGAAAATCACTTTATGAAATTTGCAAAAAACATCAAACATCATTGTATATCATTTAAAAATTCATCATTGAATAGTTTAGACAAATTTTCATTCATGAAAAATGTTAGACATAGGCATCCTAACATTAACAAGCATGTAATAGAGCATTCATGATTGAGATTTCATGGAAATTAGCCTTTTTCAAGTAAAATTGGCATTCGAGCATTCTAACGACCTCTAAATTTGTTTAGACTACTAACCATGGGCTCAAATCGAGCAAAACCATCGATGAAGGATGATTGGAGGTTGTATCAATCCCTTTGAATGTGAATCCTCCTTCTCATCCCTCTCTCTCTCCTTCTCTTCCCTTTCTTCCCTCTCTCTCTTTCTTTTCTCTCCCCCTCTTTCTTTCTCCCTCTCTCATGTTTTTTCTCTCTCACTCACGTCCTCCTCTCTCTATCATGTTCTCCTCTCTCTATGGTCTGGAAAAAAGAAGCCTCCTCTCTCTTCTCTTGGCCTATTTATGTTTTTTCTAGAAGATCCTTCTTTCCTTTCTTCTTTTTCTAGAAAATCTTTTTTTCTTCCTTTTTTCTTCTTTCCTTTCTTCTCTTCCTTCCCTTTCTTTCCATTTTTTCCTTTCTTTCCTCCTTCCCACGTTTTTTTCTTCCCCTTTCTTTCCTTTTCTCCTTCTTCTTCCTGAAAATCCCTTCTCCTTTCCCTCCTCTCTTCCTTCTTCTAGAAAATTCCTTCTCTTTCCTTTCTTTCTTCCTTCCTTTCCTCTTCCTTCTTTTCCTTCCTTCTTTTCTTTCTCCCTCTCTTTTCACGTTTTCTTTCTTAGAAAACATTTCCTTTTTTTTTTCCTTTCCTTCATCTTTCCTTCCTTTTTTTTTTCTTTCTCCCTATCTCTTTCACGTTTTCTTTCTTGAAAACGTGAAGGGGAATCTTTTATTTTTTTTCTTTTCTTTTTCCTTTTATTTCTCTCTCTTTCCTTTTTCTTTCTCCCATTCTCTTTCCTATGGCCTCTCTTTCTTCTCTCTTTCCACGGCCTTACTTTCCTCACTCTTTCCTATAATATATATGTATATATATATATATATATATATATATATATATATATATATATATATATTATGTACAATAATATATTATACATTATACACATAAAAAAAGAATGCATGTATATAACTTGATCTGGATTTGTCTGGGCTGGGCCGGGCTAAGTTAGACTAAGCTGGATTAAGCTGGGTTTAGACTAGGTTTGACATTTCATAGTCCATTTCTGTCATCCTTCCATATTAAATTTTCTGATAGCATCTATTCCAAATTTTCTGCGTTCACTTTGTAGAACATTAAAAATGAGGAATATTAGAACTTGAATCACCTCATTTGGAAATAAAATGATCAACTTATGAATTTCTGAAGTTTAAGCAGGCCAATTATTGATAATTTAGCTGACCATTCTGCATGGGATCCTTCAGAGACTTCTACCAAAAATCCTTTACGTCCACTTTGTAGAGTACTAAAAAAATGAAACATAATGAAACTGAAATTACCTGATTTGGATATGGGGTGACCAAAATATGAATTTTCGAAGATTAAATGACCATTTCCATGTGTAATTTTGCATGGGACCCTTCGAAGACTTCTACCCGAGATTTTTTTTACGTCCACTTTGTAGAACATCACAAATGAAGAATAATGGTCTTGGAATCATCTGAATCCGACATAGAATGGAAAAGATATGAAGCTTTGAAGTTCTAACGATAATTTTACATGAAAGCTTGCATGGAGCCCACTGGTAACCTTTGTCCGGGATTTTTTGACTTCCACTTTGAAGAGGACTGAAAATAAGGAATATTAGCATTTGAATCATCTGATTCCGATATCAAATGACCGAGATATGATGTCTTGAAGTTTGAATGATAATGCATGCAACATACGATAATTACGTAAATGCCCTTGTACTTTCAAACTGTGATATCTTCCTTGTTTGAAGTCAGAATTTGATGATTCTGGTCTCATTTCGAAGATAATTTCACAACCTATTCATCCAAGTAGATAATAGCCCATGACCTTGTTGTGGGGTTCAGTAGAGAATCACAAATCTTTGGGTTAAAGGCCGAAAACCTGCCATATTGGTTCACTTATGCAAAGGGTGGCGAAAATGGGGTGCTTACACATACCCCTGCTTTCAATGAATGTATATTTGATTGCAATCTCTTAGATCTGAAATGGACTGGGCATGCCTTCACATGGTCTAATAATCAAGTAGGAGCAAATAGAATCTGCTGCAAGCTTGATCGGGCCCTTGTTAATCATGAATGGATAGCTCAATTCCATAATTCTGAAGCTGTCTTCCTTGATCCCAATATATCTGATCACAGTCCCATTCTTTTGAAGATAAGGAAAGAAAAGAACTTTGGAGCCAAGCCCTTTAAGTTCATTAATGCCTGGGTGGACAAACCAGACTTTCTCCCTCTAATTGATAAGGCTTGGTCTGAGCCCATCGAGAGCATTCTCTCCTTTTCCGCGCTTGCCGCTAGATTGAAGATTGTCAAGAATGCTTTGAGAGTGTGGAATAAAAAAGTCTATTGGAGATTTTCATGAAGCAGTCCATATTGCTAAAGAGGAGCCGGCGGCTATACAATCTTGTATGTCTTCCGGGCCCTAATGATAGTAGCTTGGCCTACAAAGAAAAAGAGGTTAGAATAAATCTAACAAGAGCTTTGGAAAGAGAAGAAAAATTCCTAAGGCAAAAATCAAGAATCAATTGGCTAAACCTTGGGGATATGAACAACAAATTTTTCCATCAAAGCATGAGATGTCATCATTACAGGAATTCCTATGATACTATCATTGACTCCTAGGGTGTGAGAATGGAGGATCCTAGCCTTATTAAGAATGAAGCCAAAAATTATTTTAGAGTCCTTTCCTCGTCCCAAAGGGGGAAGGCGATATTGTTGAGTCGGAGATCCAAAACTTAGTCTTGAATAGAGTTTTGTCTCGAATCTCGGAAGGAAGTAATGCCGCAGCCTATTATGGATGAGGAGATCAAAAAACTATTTTCTCCTTTGATGGAAACAAAGCTCCGGGGCCAGATGGATTCAATGCCACCTTCTACAAGTCTACTTGGAGTATCGTTGGAAAAGAGGTAACTTCTGCTATCAAATGGTTTTTCTCCAACCCTTATATGCCTAGGGATGCAAATAATACCTTCCTCTGCTTGATTCCTAAAATGGAGTGTCCAACTACATTTGCTGATTTCAGGCCCATAGCCCTCTGTAATGTTTTATATAAATTTGTAGCAAAGATTTTAGCTAACGGGATTGCGGATGGTCATTCGGGCCTTTGGTGGCTTCTAATCCATCAGCTTTTATCAAAGATAGGAGCATAGCGCATAACATCCTCTTGTGTCATGAAATTGTGAGAGGAATGGAAAGATCCTCTTGCCCCCCTATTGTTGTTCTAAAGGTTTATTTGCACAAAGCATATGATACTCTTGACAGAAATTACCTCTTATGTGTTTTAAGAAAGATGGGATTCCCTGAGCTCGTGATAAAATGGATAAGTGCTTGCATTCATACTCCTATGTTTTCTGTTCTTGTGAATGGAAGTCCAGCTGGGTATTGCAAGGGTCAGAGGGGATTAAGACAGGGAAACCCTATCTCTTCCTATCTCTTCACTTTAGCAATGGAGCCCTTATCTATTTTGTTGGAGGATGCTTATAGGAGAAGAGTATTCTATATTCCTCACAGATGCAAAGCCCTATCCATTACTCATCTCTTATTTGAAGATGATCTTATGATTTTTGCAAAAGCTGATCAAGGATCTATTTCTGGTGTTCTACAGATTCTTGATCTTTTTTCGAATTACTCTGGTCTACGGGTCCATTTTGGGAAGTCTGCTATTCTTATTGGAGGTGTCCAAGATGATATCAAAATTAACCTTATTGCTGCTAGTGGATTTGTAGAAGGTGTTCTTCCTATCTCTCATCTCGGCATCCCTTTGGTTGGTTCTAGCCTTACTACCAGAGATTGTGAGCCCATCTTAGAGAAGATCAGGAAAAAAATTGAGGGGTGGAAATGCAGATTCCTTTCCTATGCCGGACGGATCCAATTCATCTATTCGGTTCTTCAAGGATGCTATTTCTATTGGGCTAGATTATTTGGGCTTCCCAAGAAGACAAGTAGCGCAATTGAATCCCTTCTTGCAAATTTTTTATGGTCAGGTCCTGATCTGAAGAGGAAGATCCACTATGTTAGTTGGTCCAAGATTTGTCTCCCTAAAGAAGAAGGGGGGCTGAGAATAAAAAGAGTGGAAGATATGTGTAAAGCGAGAGCTATGAAGCAGATATGGAATCTTATTTCCAATAGAAAGACTTTATGGGTGCAATGGGCAAGGAAAAATTATCTTAAGAAGGATTCGGTGTGGACTGTTAAGATTTCAAAGAATTACTCTTGGATATGGAGAAGCCTCCTTAAGCATCGAGATTTATTGAAGACCAAAGTGGAGTATTATATGGGATCAGGTGACAGAACCTACTTCCGGTTAGATCCTTGGATGGATGGCGAAGCCTTATGGAACAAAATTCTGAATGCCTCGAATTATGTGACTGGAGAAAATAAAATGGCTATAGTTAGTGACTATTGGGAAGGGTCGAATTGGAAGGCTTGCCTCATAATGATATGCAAAGATTCAAAAATTTATGGGATGAATTGAATCAATTTCAATGGCATCCTACGAATAATTTGGAAAGAATTCATTGGATAAAGGAAAATGGTACTAGATCTGAATTCTCCATCAAGGAAGGATGGAAGGCCGTGAGGATGCATAGCCCAAAGGTGCCATGGCATAGGGCCATCTGGTTCCCTTCTAACACTCCAAAGAATTCCTTTGTTTCTTGGCGTGCATGTTAGGATGCCCTTCCCACTGTTGATCAACTTCTAATTCGAAACATATCTGCCCCTTCCATATGCTGCTTATGTGGGAATGGTAATGATTGCAAAAAACATCTCTTCTTTGAATGCAAGTATTCCAAATTCATATGGAGAAAATGCAACTCCAAATGCAGGCCGAGATGTACAAGTCCTTCTACGTATGATATTGAAGCTTTTAAGTTAGCTTCTATCAAGACTAAGAGCAACAGTATATAGCGTGCATTCCTAAAATTAACTTCAATGCCATGGTCTATCACATATGGAGGGAGCGCAATACCAGAATCTTTTCCAGAGTTTCTAAATCTAAAGAAGTGGTGGCTATTGAGATTCTAAGGGAGGTAGAAGAAAAAATATCCTCTTTAGTTTTCTTAAAACCTATCTTTTCCAGAGTTTCTAAATCTAAAGAAGTGGTGGCTATTGAGATTCTAAGGGAGGTAGAAGAAAAAATATCCTCTTCAGTTTTCTTAAAACCTAATCAGTTAGAGGTTTTCATTTGTACCTCTTGGAACATAGATGTTCATTAGTTGTTTCTAGGGTCTGGTTGTATCGGATTCCAAATTATATATGTTCCTTTGCTTTTGGTCTCTTGTTTGATGGGTTAAGTCCATCCCGGCTATGCAGGTTGTTTGTTTGCTTCTCCTTTTCGGGTTTCAATAAAATTATCTACTTACCCAAAAAAAAGAAAGAGAAAGAAATAGAGAGACAAAGAAAGAAAGAGAGAGTGAAGTAGAATGAGACAACGAAGTAGAGAGAGAGAGAAGTAGGAAGAAGGAGATAGAGAGAGAGAGAGAGACAAAGCTAGAGAGAAAGAGAGAGATAGTGAGAGTAGAAAGACCATGTAGAGAGAGAAAGAGAGAGAGAAAGAGATTGAAAAGTAGAAAGAGAGAAAGAGAGAGAAGTAGAAAGAGAGAGAGAGAGAGAGAGAGGGAGGGAGGGAGAGAAAGAATATGAGAGAGGGAAGTAGAAAAAGGGAGAGAGTAGTAGAAAGAGAAAGAGAGAGAGAAAAAAAGAGAAAAGACAGAGATATAGAGAGCGAGAGAGTAATAGAGAGAAAGGGAGGAGAGAGAGGGAGAGAGAAAAGTAGAAAGAGAGAGAGAGAAGTAGAAGAGAGAGAGAGAGCAGTAAAAAGAGAGGGAGAGAGAGAAAGAGAGATAGAGAGAAAAAGTGGAAAGAGAAAAAGGGAGAGAGAGAAGTAGAAAGAGAGAGAGAGAGAGGGAGAGAGAGACAAAGAGAAAGAGAGAAGTAGAGAGAGAGAGAGGTAGAGAGAGATAGAAAGAGAAAGATTATGAGAGAGAGAATTAGAGAGAGAAACAGAGAAGTAAGGAGAGAAGTAAAATGAGAGAGAGAGAGAGAGAGAGAGAGAGAGAGAGAAAGAAGAGAGGGGGAGAGAGACAGAGGGAGAAACAGAGAAAAAGAGAGGGAGAAGTAGAAAAAGAGAGAGAGTGAGAGAGAGATGTAGAAAAGTGAGAGAAAGAAAGTGAGAGCTCACTGAAGTAGAAAGAAAGAAAAAGAGAGCTCTCTAAAGTAGAGAGTGAGAGAGAGAAGAGAGAGAGGGAGCAGTAGAGAGAGAAATGAAAAAAAGAGAGAAGTAGAGAAAGAGAGAGAGAGAGAGAGAAGAGAGAGTGAGGACAGAGGGGGATGGAGAGAGAGAGCGAAAGAGAGAGAGAAAGAGAGGGAAAAGTAGAATGAGAGGGAGAAGTAGAAAGAGGGAGAGAGAGAAAGAGAGAGAGAGAGAGAGAGAGGGAGGGAGGGAGAATTATAGAGGGAGAGAAGTAGAAAGAGATAGATAGAGAGAGAAAGAGAGTGCTCTGTGAAGTTATGAGATAGAGAGAGTGGTAAAGAGAGAGCCTCCCAAGTAGAGAGAAGTGGGAGAGAGAGAGATAAAGAGATATAGGAGAGTGAGGGGAGAAGAAGAGAGAGAGGGAAGTAGAAAGAGAGAGAGAGGGGGGAGAGAAGTAGAGAGAGATAGAAGTAGAAAGAGAGAGAGATGGAAGTGAGAGAGAGAGAAAAGTAGAGATAAAGATAGAGAAGTTAAAAGAGAGAGATAGAGAAGTTAAAAGAGAGAGAGAAGTATAGAGAGAGAAAGGGAGAGAGAAGTAGAAGGTGAGAGAAGGAGGGAGAGAGAGAGAAGTGAGAGAGAGACAGAGAAGAGAGAGAGTGAGAAGTAGAAAGAGAGAGAGAGAAGTAGGAAGAGAAAGAGAGAATGAGAGAGAGAGATGAGAGAGAAAGGCATAGGGAGAGAGATGGATAAGTAGAAAAAGAGAGATAGATATAGAAGTAGAAAGAGAGAGAGAGAAATAGAAAAAGAGAGTAGAAAGGGAGAGAGAGAAGTAGAAAGGAAGAGAGAAAGAAACTGGGAGAGGGAGAGGGAGAGTGAGAGTGAAAGAGAGAAAAAGGGAAGTTAAAAGAGAGAGAGAGAGAGGAAGAGAGAGAAGTAGAAAGAGAGAAGTAGAGAGAGATGTGAGAGAAGTAGAAAAGAGAGAGAGAGGTAGAAAAAGAGAGGGAGAGAGTGAAAGAGAGAGAGCGAAGAAGAAGTGAGAGAGAGAGTGTAGAAGGAGAGAGGGGAGAAAGGAAGAGAAAGAGAGAGAGAGGGAGAAAGAGCGAGAAAGAGAGAAAGAGAGAGAGAGAAAAAAGAGAGAGAGAGAGAGAGAAAAGCAAAAAGGGAGAGGGAAGTAGAAAGAAAGAGTGGGAGAGAGAGAGAGGGAAGTTGAAAGAGAGAGAGAGTGAGAGAGAGAGAGAGAAGTTGAGAAAGACAGAGAGAAAGAGTGAGATGGAGTAGTAGAAAGAGAAAAAGAGAGAGAGAATGAGTGAGAAAGATAGGGAAACTGAGAGGGGGAGAAGTAGAGAGAGAGAATGAGAGAGCGAGGAGAGAGAGAGAGGGAGAGAGATTGTGAGAGAGATGTGGAAAGAGAGACAGAGTAGTAAATAGAGCGAGATATAGAGAAATAAAGAGAGAAAGAGAGAGAGGTGAGCGAGAGGGAGAAGTAGAAAGAGAGAGAGAAGTAGAGAGAAAAAGAAGTAGAGAGAGCAGTAGAGAGAGATAGCGAGGAGAGAGAAAAAGAGTGAGGGAGAGAAAGAAAGAGGGGGTGTGAGGTAGAAGGAAACGGAGAAGTAGAAAGAGAGAGGGAGTAGAAAGAGAGAGAGAGAGAGAGAGAGAGAGAGAGAAGATGAAAATGAGAGAAAGCGAAGAGTGAGAGAGAGAAGTAGAAAGAGAAGTGAGAATAGTAGAAAGAGAAAGAGAGTGCACGTGAGAGAGAGAGAGAAGTAGAGAGAGAGAGTGAGAGAAGTAGAAAGAGAGAGAGAGAAGTAGAAAGAGAAAGAGGGAGAGAGCGAGAAAAGTAGAAAGAGAGAGAAAGAGAGAGAGAATGAGAGAGAGAGAGAGAGAGGGAGAGAGAAGTGGAAAGGGTGAGAAAGGGAGAGAGAGAAATAAAAAGAAAGGGAGAACGAGATAGAGAGGGAAAGAGAGAGAGAGAGAAGGAGAGAAAGTAGAAAGGGAGAGAGAGTGAGATATAAAAGTAAAAGAGAGAGAGAGAGAGTGAAAAGTGGAAAGAGAGAGAGAGAGGCAGGGAGAATGAAAGAAGTGGATAGGGAGGGAGATAGAGAAGTAAAGAGAGAAAAGAGAGAGAAGAGAGAGAGAGAGGGAAGTAGAAAGAAAGAGAGATCGAGTGAGGTAGAAAGAGAGGGAAAAGTAGAAAGAGAGAGAGAAGTGGAAAGTGACAGAGAGAGAGAAAGAAAGAGAGAGAAAGATAGAGAAGTAGAAAGAGAAAGGGAAGTAGAAAGAATGAGTGGGAGAGAGGGAAGTGGAAAGAGGGAGAGAGAGAAAAGTAAAGGGAGACGTAAAGAGAGAAAGGAGCTAGAGTAGAAAGAGAGAGAGAGAGAGAGAGAGAGAGAAAGAAAGAGAGAGGGAAAGAGAGAGATAGAGAAAAGAGAGAAGTAGAGAGGGGGAAAAGTAGAGAGAGAATGAGAGAGGTTGGAGAGAGAGAGAGACAGATAGAGAAAAGAGAGAAGTAGAGAGGGGGAAATGTAGAGATAGAATGAGAGAGGGTGGAGAGAGAGAAAAAAAAGAGGGAGAGAGAGTGAGAGAGAGACAAGAGAGAGAGAGTGTGAAGTACAAAGAGAGAGAGATGTAGAGAGAAAGAAAGAGTGAAAGAGAAGTAGAAGAGAGAAAGGGAGAGAAAGAAAGAGAGAGAGAGTGAGGTAGAATGAGACAGCGAAGTAGAAAGAGAGTGGGAGAGAGAGAGTAGGAAGAGAGAGAGAGAGGGAGAGAGTGAGAGTCAAAGCGAGAGAAAGAGAGAGAGAGTGAAAGAGAGAGTGAGAGTTGAAAGACCACGTAGAGAGAGAAAGAGAGAGAGAAAGAGATAGAAAAGTAGAAAGAGAGAAAGAGAGAGAAGTAGAAATGGAGAAAGAGAGAGAGAGAGAGAGAGAGAGAGAGAGAGAGGGAAGTAGAAAAAGGGAGAGGGAAGTAGAAAGAGAAAGAGAGAGAGAGAGAGAGAGAGAGAGAAAAGAGAGAGATAGAGAGCGATAGAGTGATAGAGGGGAAGGGAGGAGAGAGTGGGAGAGAGAAAAGTAGAAAGAGAGAGAGAAGTAGAAGAGAGAGAGAGAGAGCAGTAAAAAGAGGGAGAGAGAAAGAGAGAGAGATAGAGAGAAAAATTGGAAAGAGAAAAAGGGAGAGAGAGAAGTAGAAAGAGAGAGAGAGATAGAGAGACAAAGAGAAAGAGATAGATAGAGAGACAAAGAGAAAGAGAGAAGTAGAAAGAGAGAGAAAGAGAGAGATAGAGAGAGAGAGAGGTAGAGAGAGATAGAAAGAGAAAGAGTATGAGAGAGAATTAGAGAGAGAGAGAAATAGAGAAGTAGAGAGAGAGAAGTAGAAAGAGAGAGAGAGAGGGAAAAAAAAGAAGAGGGGGAGAGAGAGACAGAGGGAGGAAGAGAGAAAAGGAGAGGGAGATGTAGAAAAAGACAGAGAGTGAGAGTGCGATGTAGAAAAATTAAGAGAGAGAAAGTGAGAGCTCACTGAAGTAGAAAGAGAGAGAAAAGGAGAGCTCTTTAAAGTAGAGAGTGTGAAAGAAAAGGGAGAGAGGGAGCAGTAGAGAGGGAAATGAAAAAAGAGAGAGAGTAGAGAAAGAGAGAGAGAGAGAGACAAGAGTGAGAGAGAAGAGAGAGTAAGGGGAGAGGGAGATAGAGAGAGAGAGAGAGAGAGAGAGAGAGAGAAAAATAGAGGGAGAAGTAGAAAGAGAGAGAAAGAGAGAGAGAAAGAGAGAGAGAGAGGGAAAGAGAGAGGGAGGGAGGGAGAATTATAGAGGGAGAGAAGTAGAAAGGGATAGGGAGAGAGAAAAAGAGATAGAGAGAGCTCTTTGAAGTAGAGAGAGAAGTGGAGTGAGAGAGATAGGAGAGATAGGAGAGTCAGGGAGAAGAAGAGAGAGAGGGAAGTAAAAAGAGAGAGAGATAGGGAGAGAGAAGTAGAGAGAGAGAGAGAAGTAGAAAGAGAGAGAGAAGTAGAGAGAGATACAAAAGTTAAAAGAGGGAGAGAAGTCAAGAGAGAGAAAGCGAGAGAGGGAAGTAGAAGGTGAGAGAAAGTGAGAGAGAGAGAGACATAGAGAGAGAGAGAGAGAAGTAGAAAGATAGTGAGAGAAGTTTGAAGAGAGAGAGAATGGGTGAGAGAGAAGAGAGAGAAAGAGAATGGGAGAGAGATTGAGAAGTAGAAAAAGAGAGATAGATATAGAAGTAGAAAGAGAGAGAGAAGTAGAAAAAGAGAGAGATAGAGTAGAAAGGGAGAGAGGGAAGTTGAAAGGGAGAGAGAAGTAGAAAAGGAGAGAGAAGTAGAAAGGGAGAAAGAATGAAACTGGGAAAGGGAGAGTGAGAGTGAGAGAGAGAGAAAGGGAAGTTGAATGAAAGAGAGAGAGAGGGAGAGAGAGAAGTAGAAAGGGAAAGTGAGAGAGAGCGATAGAAACAGAGAGAAAGAGAGTGAGAGGTAGAAAATGAGAGGGAGAGAGTAGAAAGTGAGAGAGAAGTAGAAAGTGAGGGATAGATAGTAGAAAGAGAGAGAGAAAGAGGGAGAAAGAGGGAGAAAGAGGGAAAAAGAGAGTGAGAGAAAGAAGGAAAGAGAGAGAGAGAGGGAGAAAGAGAGAGAAAGAGAAAGAGAGAGAGAGAAGTAAAAAGGGAGAGGGAAGTAGAAAGAAAGAGAGGGAGAGAGAGAGACAGGGAAGTTGAAAGAGAGTGTAAGAGAGAAAGAAGTTGAGGAAGACAGAGAGAGAAAGAGCGTAGAGAGAGAGAGAGAGAGAGAGAGAGAGAGAGAGAGAGAGAGAGAGAGAAAGAAAGAGAAGTAGAGGGGGGAAAAGTAAAGAGAGAGAATGGGAGAGCATGGAGAGAGGGTGAGGGAGAGAATGCATGAGAGAGATGTGGAAAGAGAGGCAAAGAGTAGTAGACAGAGAGAGAGAGAGAGGGAAATAGAGAGAAAGTGAGAGAGAATAGCAAGAGAGAAAGAGGTGAGCAAGAGGCAGAAGTAGAAGGAGAGAGAGAAGAAGAGAGAAAGAGAAGTAGAGGGAGAGTAGTAGAGAGAGATAACGAGGAGAGAGAAAAAGAGTGAGGGAGAGAAAGAAAGAGGGGGTGTGAGGTAGAAGGAAACGGAGAAGTAGAAAGAGAGAGGGAGTAGAAAGAGAGAGAGAGAGAGAAAATGAAAATGAGAGAAAGGGAAGAGTGAGAGAGAGAAGTAGAAAGAGAAGTAGGAATAGTAGGAAGAGAAAGGGAGTGCACGTGAGAGAGAGAGAGAGAGAGAGAGAAAGAGAGAGAGAGAAGTAGAAAGAGAAAGAGGGAGAGAGCGAGAAAAGTAGAAAGAGAGAGAAAGAGAGAGAGAATGAGAGAGAGAGAGAGGGAGAGAGAAGTGGAAAGGGTGAGAAAGGGAGAGAGAGAAATAAAAAGAAAGGGAGAACGAGATAGAGAGAGAAAGAGAGAGAGAGAGAAGGAGAGAAAGTAGAAAGGGAGAGAGAGTGAGATATAAAAGTAAAAGAGAGAGAGAGAGAGAGTGAAAAGTGGAAAGAGAGAGAGAGGCAGGGAGAATGAAAGAAGTGGATAGGGAGGGAGATAGAGAAGTAAAGAGAGAAAAGAGAGAAAGAGAGAGAGAGAGAGAGAGAGGGAAGTAGAAAGAAAGAGAGATCGAGTAACGTAGAAAGAGAGGAAAAAGTAGAAAAAGAGAGGGAAGTGGAAAGTAACAGAGAGAGAGAAAGAAAGAGAGAGAAAGATAGAGAAGTAGAAAGAGAAAGGGAAGTAGAAAGAATGAGTGGGAGAGAGGGAAGTGGAAAGAGGGAGAGAGAGAAAAGTAGAGGGAGACAGAAAGAGAGAAAGAGCGAGATAGAGTAGTAGAAAGAGAGGGAGAGAGAGAGAGAAAGAAAGAGAGAGGGAAAGAGAGAGATAGAGAAAAGAGAGAAGTAGAGAGGGGGAAAAGTAGAGAGAGAATGAGAGAGGTTGGAGAGAGAGAGACAGATAGAGAAAAGAGAGAAGTAGAGAGGGGGAAATGTAGAGATAGAATGAGAGAGGGTGGAGAGAGAAAAAAAAGAGGGAGAGAGAGTGAGAGAGAGACAGCAGTAGAGAGAGAGTGTGAAGTACAAAGAGAGAGAGATGTAGAGAGAAAGAAAGAGTGAAAGAGAAGTAGAAGAGAGAAAGGGAGAGAAAGAAAGAGAGAGAGAGAGAAAGAGAGAGAGAGAGGTAGAATGAGACGGCAGAAAGAGTGGGGAGAGAGGAAGAAGAGAGAGAGAGAGAGAGAGAGAGAGAGTAGGAAGAGAGAGAGAGACGGAGAGAGTGAGAGTCAAAGCGAGAGAGAAAGAGAGAGAAAGAGATAGAAAAGTAGAAAGAGAGAAAGAGAAACAAGTTGAAATGGAGAAAAAGAGAGAGAGAGAGAGAGACAAAAAAGAGAGATAGAGAGCGATAGAGTGATAGAGGGGAAGGGAAGGAGAAAGAGAGAGAGAGAGAAAAAAAAAAAGAGAGAGAGAAGTAGAAGAGAGAGAGAGGAAAGAAAAAGAGGGAGAGAGAAAGAGAGAAGAGAGAGAGAGAGAAAAATTGGAAAGAGAAAAAGGAGAGAGAGAGAGATAGATAGAGAGACAAAGAGAAAGAGAGAAGTAGAAAGAGAGAGAAAGAGAGAGATAGAGAGAGAGAGAGAGAGGTAGAGAGAGTAGAGAGAGAGAAATAGAGAGGTAGAGAGAGAAGTAAAAAGCGAGAGAGAGAGAGGGAAAAAAAGAAGAGGGGGAGAGAGAGACAGAGGGAGGAAGAGAGAAAAGGAGAGGGAGATGTAGAAAAAGACAGAGAGTGAGAGTGCGATGTAGAAAAATTAAGAGAGAGAAAGTGAGAGCTCACTGAAGTAGAAAGAGAGAGAAAAGGAGAGCTCTTAAAGTAGAGAGTGTGAAAGAAAAGGGAGAGAGGGAGGCAAGAGAGAGGGAAATGAAAAAGAGAGAGTAGAGAAAGAGAGAGAGAGAGAGGCAAGAGTGAGAGTGAAGAGAGAGTAAGGGGAGAGGGAGATAGAGAGAGAGAGTGAGAGAGATTGAGAGAGAAAAATAAAGGGAGAAGTTGAAAGAGAGAGAAAGAGAGAGAGAGAGAAAAGAGAGAGAGAGGGAAAGAGAGAGGGAGGGAGGGAGAATTATAGAGGGAGAGAAGTAGAAGGGGATAGGAGAGAGAGAAAGAGATAGAGAGAGCTCTTTGAAGTAGAGAGAGAAGTGGAGTGAGAGAGATAGGAGAGTCAGGGAGAAGAAGAGAGAGAGGGAAGTAAAAAGAGAGAGAGATAGGGAGAGAGAAGTAGAGAGAGAGAGAGAGAAGTAGAAAGAGAGAGAGAAGTAGAGAGAGATACAAAAGTTAAAAGAGGGAGAGAAGTCAAGAGAGAGAAAGCGAGAGAGGGAAGTAGAAGGTGAGAGAAAGTGAGAGAGAGAGACATAGAAGAGAGAGAGAGAAGTAGAAAGATAGTGAGAGAAGTTTGAAGAGAGAGAGAGAGAATGGGTGAGAGAGAAGAGAGAGAAAGAGAATGGGAGAGAGATTGAGAAGTAGAAAAAGACAGATAGATATAGAAGTAGAAAGAGAGAGAGAAGTGGAAAAAGAGAGAGATAGAGTAGAAAGGGAGAGAGGGAAGTTGGAAGGGCGAGAGAAGTATAAAGGGAGAAAGAATGAAACTGGGAAAGGGAGAGTGAGAGTGAGAGAGAGAGAAAGGGAAGTTGAATGAAAGAGAGAGAGAGGGAGAGAGAGAAGTAGAAAGAGAAAGTGAGAGAGAGAGATAGAAAGAGAGAGAAAGAGAGAGAGAGGTAGAAAAGGAGAGGGAGAGAGTAGAAAGTGAGAGAGAAGTAGAAAGTGAGAGATAGATAGTAGAAAGAGAGAGAGAAAGAGGGAGAAAGAGGGAAAAAGAGAGTGAGAGAAAGAAGGAAAGAGAGAGAGAGGGAGAAAGAGAGAGAAAGAGAAAGAGAGAGAGAGAAGTAAAAAGGGAGAGGGAAGTAGAAAGAAAGAGAGGGAGAGAGAGAGAGACAGGGAAGTTGAAAGAGAGTGTGAGAGAGAAAGAAGTTGAGAAAGACAGAGAGAAAGAGCGAGATGGGAGTAAAAGAGAGAGAGAGAGAGAGAGAGAGAGAGTGAGTGAGAAAGAAAGAGAAGTAGAGGGGGAAAAGTAAAGAGAGAGAATGGGAGAGCATGGAGAGAGGTAGAGGGAGAGAAAGCATGAGAGAGATGTGGAAAGAAAGGCAAAGAGTAGTAGACAGAGAGAGGGAAATAGAGAGAAAGTGAGAGAGAATAGCAAGAGAGAAAGAGGTGAGCAAGAGGCAGAAGTAGAAGGAGAGAGAGAAGAAGAGAGAAAGAGAAGTAGAGGGAGAGTAGTAGAGAGAGATAATGAGGAGAGAGAAAAAGAGAAAGGGAGAGAAAGAAAGAGAGGGGGAGTGAAGTAGAAGGAAACAAAGAAGTAGAAAGAGAGAGGGAGTAGAGAGAGAGAGAGAGAGAAGTTGAAAGTGAGAGAGAGAGAGAGAGAAGACGAAAAAGGAAGAGATAACGAAGAGTGAGAGAGCAAAGTAGAAGGAAAAGTAAGAAAAGTAGAAAGAGAGAGAGAGAGAAGTAGAAAAGAGAAAGAGGGAGAGAGCGAGAAAAGTAGAAATAGAGAGAAAGAGAGAGAGGGAATGAGAGAGAGAGGGGGAGAGAGAGAAGTGGAATGGGTGAGAAAGGGAGAGAGAAAAATAAAAAGAAAGAGAGAATGGGATAGAGAGAGAAAGAGAGAGAGAGAAAGAGAGGAGGGAAAGTAAAAAGGGAGAGAGAGTGAGAAATAAAAAAGAAAAAGAGAGAGAGAGAAGTAGAAAGGGAAAGAGAGTGGCAGGGAAAAAGAAAGAAGTGGATAGAGAGGGAGAGAGAAGTAGAGAGGGAAAAGAGAAAGAGAGAGAGGGAAGTAGAAAGGGAGAGAGAGAGAGATCGAGTGCGGTAGAAGGAGAGGGAGAAGTAGAAAGAGAGAGAGAAGTGGGAAGTGACAGAGAGAGAGGAAAGTAGAAAGAGTGAGAGGGAGAAAGAGAGAGAGAAAGAAAGAGAGAGAGATTGAGAAGTAGGAAGATAAAGGAAAGTAGAAAGAATGAGTGGGAGAGAGAGAGAGAGAGAGAGAGAGAGAGAGAGAGAGAGAGAGAAGTAGAGAGACAGAGAGAGAAAGTGCGAGATAGAGTAGTAAAAAGAGAGAGAGAGAGAGAGAGAGAGAGAGAGAAAGAGAGAGAGAGAAAGAGAGAGATAGAGAAAAGAGAGAAGTAAATAGGGGGAAATGTAGAGAGAGAATGGGAGAGGGTGGAGAGAGAGAGAGGGGGAGATGTGGAAAGAGAGAAAGAAGTTGAAAGAGAGAGAAAGAGAGAGTTTGTGGGAGAATAAAAAGAAGGAGAGAGGGGTGAGAGAGAGAGTGAGAGCAGTAGAGAGAGAAAGAGAGTGAAGTACAAAGTGAGAGAGAGAAGTAGAGAGAGAAAGAAAGAGAGAAAGAGAAATAGAAGAGAAAAAGGGAGAGAAAGAAAGGGAAAGAGAGAAAGAAAGGAAGAGAGTGAAGTAGAATGAGACAAAGAAGTAGAAAGAATATGGGAGAGAGAGAGAGAGAGAGAGAAAGAGTGCAAGAAAGAGAGGGAGAGTGAAAGAGAGAGTGAGAGTAGAAAGACCACATAGAGAGAAAGAGATAGAATAGTAGAAAGAGAGAAAGAGAGAAGTAGAAAGAGAGAAAGAGAGAGAGAGAGAGAGAGAGAGAGAGAGAGAGAGAGAGAGAGAGAGAGAGAGAGAGAGAGAGAGAGGGAGGGAGAGAAAGAATGAGAGAGGGAAGTAGAAAAGGGAGAGAGAAGTAGAAAGAGAAAGAGAGAGAAAAAAAGAAAGGAAAGAGAGATAGAGAGCGTGAGAGTGATAGGGAGCAAGGGAGGAGAGTAAGGGAGAGACAAAAGTAGAAAGAGAGAGAGAGAAGTAGAAGAGTGAGAGAGAGAGAGCAGGGAAAAGAGATGGAGAGAGAAAGAGAGAGATAGAGAGAAAAAGTGGAAAGAGATAAAGGGATAGAGAGAAGTAGAAAGAGAGAGAGAGCGATAAAGAGAGAGACAAAGAAAAAGAGAGAGAGACAGAGAGAGGTAGAGAGAGATAGAAAGAGAAAGAGTATGAGAGAGAGAGTTTGAGAGAGAGAGAAACAGAGAAGTAGAGAGATAAGTAGAAAGAGAAAGACAGGGAGAGAGAAAGAAGAGAGAGGGAGAGAGAGAGACAGAGGGAGAAAGAGAGAAAAAGAGAGGGAGAAGTTGATAAAGAGAGAGAGTGAGAGAGAGATGTAGAAAAAGTGTGAGAGAGAAAGTGAGAGCTCACTAAAGTACAAATAGAGAGAAAAAGAGAGCTCTCTCATGTAGTAAGTTTGAGAGAGAAGAGAGAGAGAATAGTAGTAGAGAGAGAAATGAAAAAAGAGAGGTAGAAGAAGAGAAAGAGAGAAAGACAGGAGAGAGGGAAAAGAGAGAGTGAGGAGAGAGGGGGATGGAGAGGGAGAGCGAGAGATATAGAGAGAGAAAGAGAGGGAGTAGTAGAAAGAGAGGGAGAAGTAGAAAGAGAGAGAGAAACAAAGAGAGAGAGAGAGAAAAGGGAGGGAGGGAGATTTATAGAGGGAGAGAAGTAGAAAGTGATAGAAAGAGAGAGACAGAGAGAGCTCTCTGAAGTAGGGAGAGAAGTGGAGTAAGAGAGATAAAGAGAGATATGAGAGGCAGGGAGAAGAAGAGAGAGAGGGAAGTAAAATGAGAGAGTGACAGGGAGAAGTAGAGAGGGAAGTAGAAAGAGAGAGTGGGAGAAGTAGAGAGAGAGAAGTAGAAAGAGAGAGTGAGAGAAGTAGAAAGAGAGTTAGTGATGCTGAAGGGGAGGGAGAAGTAAAGGGAGAGAAAGAAAGAAAGAGTGACGAGAAGGTGAGAGAAAGAGGGAGAGAGAGAGAAGTGTGAGAGAGAGACATAGAAGAGAGAGAGAAAAGTAGAAAGAGAGAGAGAGAGTAGGAAGAGAGAGAGAATTGGAGAGAGAGAAGAGAGAGATAGAGTAGTAGAAAAAGAGAGATAGATGTAGAAGTATAAAGATAGAGAAATAGAAAAGGAGGGAAAGAGAGAGAGTAGAAAGGGAGAGAGAGAATTTGAAAGGGAGAGAAAAGTAGAAAGGGAGAGAGAGAATTTGAAAGGGGAGAAAGTAGAAGGGAGAGAGATTGAAACTCGGAAAGGGAGAGTGAGAGTGAGAGAGAGAAAGGGAAGTTGGAAGAGAGAGAGAGAGAAGTAGAAAGAGAGAAGTAGAGAGAAGTAGAAAGAGAAAGTGAGAGAGAGAAGTAGAAAGAGAGATAGAGAGAGACAGGTAGAAATAAAGAGGGAGAGTAGAAAGAGAGAGAGAAGTAGAAAGTGAGAGAGACAGAGAGTAGAAAGGGAGAGAAAAAGGGAGGAATAGAGAAAAAGAGAGTAAGAGAAAGAAAGAGAGAAAGAGAGAGGGAGAAAGAGAGAGAGAGAGAGAGAGAGAAGTAAAAAGGGAGAGGGAAATAGAAAGAAAGAGAGGGAGAGAGAGAGGGAAGTTGAAAGAGAGAGAGTGAAAGAGAGAGAGTGAAAGAGAGAGAGAGAAGTTAAGAAAGATAGAGAGAGAAAGAGCATGATGGAGTAGTAAAGAGAGAGAGAGAGAATGAGCGAGAAAGAGAGTAAAGGGGGGAGAAGTAAAGAGAGAGAATGGGAGAGCGTGGAGAGATAGAGGGAGAGAGAGTGTGAGAGAGATGTGGAAAGAAAGACTAGAGAGTAGTAGATGTGGAGAGAGAGGGAGAGAGGTAGAGAAAAAGAGACGAAATAGAAAGAGAGAGAGAGAGGTGAGCAAGAGGGAGAAGTAGAGGGAGAGAGAGAGTGGAGAGAGATAGCGAGGAGAGAGAACAAAAGAAAGGGAGAGAAAGAAAGAGAGGGGTAGTGAAGTAGAAGGAAATGAAGAAGTAGAAAGAGTGAGGGAGTAGAAAGGGAGAGAGAGAGAAGTAGAAATTGAGAGAGAGAATGAAAGAGAGAGAGAGAGAAGATGAAGAAGGTAGAGAGAGCGAAGGGTGAAAGAGCGAAGTAGGAAGAGAAATTAAAAAAATAAAAAGAGAGAGAGTGCACGTGAGAGAAAGAGAAGTAGAGAGAGTGAGAGAAGTGGAAAGAAAGAGAGAGAATGAGAGAGAGAGGGAGAGAGAGAAGTTGAAAGGGCGAGAAAGGGAGAGAGAGAGAGAGAATGAAATAGAGAGAGAAAGGGAGTGAGAGAGAGTAGGAGAGAAAGTAGATAGGGAAAGAGAGTGGGAAATAAAAGGAAATCAGTGAGAGAGGGTGAAAAGTAGAAAGAGAGAGAGAGAGGCAGGGAGAGAGAAAGAAGTGGATAGAGAGGGTGAGAGAGAAGTAGAGAGAGAAAAGAGAGAGAGAGAGAGATCGAGTGAGGTAGAAAGTGAGAGAAGTAGAAAGAGAGTGAGAAGTGGAAAGTTACAGAGAGAGAGAGAGAGAGAGAGAGAGAGAGAGAGAGAGAGAGAAAACTGAGAAAGAGAGAGGGAGAAAGAGAGAGAGAAAGAAAGAGAGAGAGAAGTAGAAAGAGAAAGGGAAGTAGAAAGAATGAGTGGGAGACAGAGAGAGGGAAATGGAAAGAGGGAGAGAGAGAGAAGTAGAGTGAGACAGAGAGAGAAAGAGCGAGATAGAGTTGTAGAAAGAGAGAGATAGAGAGAAAAGAGAGAAGTAGAGAGGGGGAAAGTAGAGAAAATGAGAGAGGGTGGAGAGAGAGAGTGAGAGAGAAATGGAAAGACCGACAAAAAGAAGTAAAGAGAGAGAGAGAGATTGAGAGAGAATAAAAAGAGGGAGAGAGTGGTGAGAGAGAGAGAGAGAGCAGTAGAGAGAGAGTAAAGTACAAAAAGTAAGAGAGAAGTAGAGGGAGAAAGAGAGAAAGAAAGAAAGAGAGAGGGAGTGAAGTAAAATGAGACAGCGAAGTAGAAAGAGAGTGGGAGAGAGGGAAGTAGGAAGAGAGAGAGGGAGAGAGAGAGAGAGAGAGAGAGAGAGGGAGACAAAGAGAGAGAGTGAAAGAGAGTGTGAGTAGAAAGACCATGTAGAGAGAGAAAGAGAGAGAGAGAAAGCGATCGAAAAGTCAAAAGAGAGAAAGAGAGAGAAGTAGAAAGAGAGAGAGAGAGAGAGAGAGAGAGAGAGAGAGAGAGAGAGGGAGGGAAAGAAAGAATGAGAGAGGGAAGTAGAAAAAGGGAGAGAGATGTTGAACGAGAAAGAGAGAAAAAAAGAAAAGAGAGAGATAGAGAGCGAGAGAGTGATAGAGAGTATGGGAGGAGAGAGAGGGAGAGAGAAAAGTAGAAATAGAGAGATAAGTAGAAGAGAGAGAGAGAGAGAGCGCCGTGAAAAAGAGAGGGAGAGAGAGAAATAGAGAGATAGAGAGAAAAAGTGAAAAGAAAAAAAGAGAGAGAAGTAGAAAAAGAGAGAGAAAGAGAGAGAGAGATAAAGAGAGGGGAAGTAGAGAGAGAAAGAGAGAGAGAGAGGTAAAGAGAGGTAGAAAGAGAAAGAGTATGAGAGAGAGAAACAGAGAGAAGTAGAGAGAGAAGTAGAAAGAAAGAGAGAGAGAGAGAAGAAGAGGGGAGAGAGAGAGAGAGGGCGAAAGAGAGAAAAAGAGAGGGAGAAGTGGAAAAAGAGCTAGTGAGAGAGAAGTAGAAATAGTGTGAGAGAAAAAGTGAGAGCTAACTAAAGTAGCAAGAGAGAAAAAAAGAGAGCTCCCTAAAGCAGTATGATAGAGAGAGAAAAGAGAGAGGGAGTAGTAGAGAGAGAATTGAAAAAAAGAGAGAGAAAAGAAGAGTAAGAGAGAGAGAGAGACAAGAGAGAGCGAGAAGAGAGAGTGAGGAGAGAGGGGGATGGAGAGAGAGAGCGGGAGAGAGAGAGAAAGAGAGGGAGAAGTAGAAAGAGAGGGGGAAGTAGAAAGAGAGAGAGAGAAAAAAAAAGAAGGGAGGGGGAGAATTAATGAGGGAGAGAAGTAGAAAGAGATAGGGAGAGAGAGACAGAGAGAGCTCTCTAAAGTAGAGAGAGAAGTGGAGTAAGAGAGATAGTAGAGGCAGGGAGAAGAAGAGAGAGTGGGAAGTAAAAAGAGAAAGGATAGGGAGAAGTAGAGAGAGAGAGGGAGAAAGAGAGAGAGGGAGAAGTAGAGAGAGAGATAGAGAAGTTAAAAGAGAGAGAGAAGTAAAGAGAAAGGAAGAGAGAGAGAGAGAGAAGTAGAAGGTGAGAGAAAGAGGGAGAGAGAGACATAGAAGAGACAGAAAGAGAGAGAAGTAGAAAGTAAGAGAGAGAGAGAGAGAGAGAGTAGGAAGAGAGAGAGAATGGGAGAGAAAGAAGGGAGAGATAGAGAAGTAGAAAAAGAGAGATAGATATAGAAGTAGAAAGAGAGAGGGAAATAGAAAAAGAGAGAGAGAGTAGAAAGGGAGAGAGAGAATTCCAAAGGGAGAGAGAAGTAGGAAGGGAGAGAGATTAAAACTGGGAAAGGGTGAGTGAGAGTGAGAGAGAGAGAAAGAGAGAGAGAGAGAGAGAGAGAAGTAAAAAGGGAGAGGGAAGTAGAAAGAAAGACAGGGAGAGAGAGAGGGAAGTTGAAAGAGAGAGAGTGAAAGAGAGAGAGAGAGAAGTTGAGAAAGGCAGAGAGAGAAAGAGCGAGATGGAGTAGTAGAAATAGAGAGAGAGAAAGGGAGAAAGAGAGCGATTGAGCGAGAAAGAAAGAGAGTAAAGGGGGCAGAAGTAAAGAGAGAGAATGGGAAATCTTGGAGAGAGAGGGATAGAGAGCGTGAGAGAGGTATGGAAAGAGAGACTAAGAGTAGTAGACAGAGAAAGAGAGAGGGAGAGAAATAGAGAAAAAGGGAGAGAGAATAGAAAGAGAGAGGGAGAGAGGTGAGCAAGAGGGAGAAGTAAAAGGAGAGAGAGAAGTAGAGAGAGAGTAGTGGAGGGAGATAGCACGGAGAGAGAACAAGAGAAAGGGAGAGAAACAAAGAGTGGGGAGTGAAGTAAAAGGAAACGAAGAAGTAGAAAGAGAAAGGGAGAGAGAAAGAGAGAGAGATGAGAGAGAGAAATTGAGAGAGAGAGAGAAGATGAAAAAGGTAGAGAGAGCGAAGAGTGAGAGAGCCCGCGCAGAAAGTGAAATTAAAAAAAATAGAAAGAGGGGAGTGCACGTGAGAGAGGGAGAAGTAGAGAGAGAGAGAGAAGGTAGAAAGAGAGAGGGAGAGAGAGAGGGAGAGAGAGAGGGAGAGAGAGAAGTTGAAAGGGGGAGAAAGGAGAGAGAGAGAGAGAGATAGAAAAAAAAAGAAAGAGCAGAATGAGATAGGGAGAGAAAGAGAGAGAGACTGAGATAAAGTAGAAAGGGAGAGAGAGTGGGAAATTAAAGGAAATGTGTGAGAGAGACGGTGAAAAGTAGAAAGGGAGAGAGAGGCGGGGAGAGAGAAAGAAGGGATAGAGAGAGGAGAGAGAGGGAGAAAAGGGGAGAGAGAAAAGAAGAGAGAGAGGGAGGGAAGAAAGAAAAAGAGAGAGATGAAGTGGAAAGTAGAAGAGAGAGAGAGAGAGAGGGGTTAGGAGAGAGAAGGACACAGAGAAACAGAGAGAGAGAGAGACATATGGAAAAGAGAGACCGGAAAAGAACTGAAAAAAGAGAGAGAGAGAGAGAAGTAGATAGGGAAAGAGAGAGATGGGAGAGAGAATAATAAGAAAGAGTGAGCAGGGAAAGAGAGAGAGAGCCTAAAAAAAGCACAAAAAGAGAGAGAGAAGTAGAGAGAGAAAGAGAGAAAGAGAAGTAGAAGAGAGAATGGGAGGGAAAGGGAGAGAAAGAAGGAGAGACAGAGTGAAGTAAAATGAGACAGCGAATTAGAAAGAGAGTGGGAGAGAGAGAGAAGTAGGAAGAAAGAGAGAGAGAGAGAAAGAGAGAGACATAGAGAGAGATTTAAAGAGACTGAGAGTAGAAAGACCTTGTAGAGAGAGAAATAGAGAGAGAAAGCATTAGAAAAGTTGAAAGAGAGAAAGAGAGAGAAGTAGAAAGAGACAGAGAGAGAGAGCAAGAGAGAGAGTGAGGGACAGAGGGGGCGGGAGAGAAAGAATGAGAGAGGGATGTAGAAAAAGGAAGAGAGAAGTAGATAGAGAAAGGGAGAGAGAAAAAAAGAAAAGAGAGAGATAGAGAGCGAGAGAGTGATAGAAGAGAGAAAAAGTGAAAAGAGAAAAAGAGAGAGAAGTAGAAGAGAGAGAGAGAGAGATAGAGAGAGTCAAAGAGAAAGAGAGAGAGAGAGAGAGAGAGAGAGAGAGAGAGAGTGGTAGAGAGAGATAGAAAGAGAAAGAGTATGAGAGAGAGAGAGAATTAGAGAGAGAAACAGAGAAGTAGAGAGAGATGTAGAAAGATAGAGAGAGAGAGAGAGAGAAGAGAGGGGATAGAGTGACAGAGGGATAAATAGAGAAAAAGAGAGGGAGATGTAGAAAAAGAGGGAGAGCGAGAGAGAGAGAAAAAGTGAGAGAGAAAAAGGGGAGCTCACTAAAGTAGCAAGAGAGAGAAAAAGAGAGCCTCTAAAGCAAAGAGTGAGAGAGAGAAGAGAGAGACGCAGGAGCAAAGAGAGAAATGAAAAAAAGAGAGAGAAGTAGAGCATGAGAGGGAGAGAGAGACAAGGGAGAGAGAGAGAAGGGAGAGTGAGGAGAGAGGGGGATGGGAGAGAGAGAGAGAGCGAGAGAGAGAGAGAGAGAGAAAGAGAGGGAAAAGTTGAAAGAGAGGGACAACTAGAAAGAGAGAGATAGAGAGAAAGAGAGAGATAGAGAGAAAAAGTGGAAAGAGAAAATGGGAGAGAGAGAAGTAGAAAGAGAGAGAGAGAGTGATAAAGAGGGAGACAGAGAAAGAGAGAAAGAGAGAGAGAGAGAGATGTAGAGAGAGATAGAAAGAGAAAGATTTTGAGAGAGAGAGTTAGAGAGAGAAACAAAGAAGTAGAGAGAGACAAGTATAAAGAGAGAGAGGGAGAGAGAAAGAAGAGAGAGGGAGAGAGAGACAAAGGGAGAAAGAGAGAAAAAGAGAGGGAAAAGTTGAAAAAGGGAGAGTGTGAGAGAGAGTTGTTGAAAAAGTAAGAGAGGGAAAGTGAGAGCTCACTAAATACAAATAGAGAGAAAAAGAGAGCTCTCTAAAGTAGAGAGTGAGAGAGAGAAGAGAGAGAGAGGGAGTAGTAGAGAGAGAAATGAAAAAAAGAGAGAGACAAGAGAGAGAGAAGAGAGAGTGAGGAGAGAGGGGGATGGAGAGAGAGAGCGAGAGAGAAAGAGATGGAGAAAGAGAGGGAAAAGTAGAAAGAGAGAGAGAGAGAGAGGGAGAGAGAGAAACAGAGAGAGAGAGGGAGGGAGAATTATAGAGGGAGAGTAGAGAGAGGAGTCGAGTAAGAGAGATAAAGAGAGATAGGAGAGGCAGGGAGAAGAAGAGAGAGAGGGAAGTAAAAAGAGGGAGTGATAGGGAGAAGTAGAGAGAGAAGTACAAAGCGAGAGAGGGAGAAGTAGAGAGAGAGATAGAGAAGTTAAAAGAGAGACTGAAGTAAAGAGAAGGAAAGAGAGAGAGAAGTAAAGAGAAGGAAAGAGAGAGAGAGAGATGTAGAAGGTGAGAGAAAGAGGGAGAGGGAGAGATGTGAGAGAGGAAATAGAAGAGAGAGAGTGAGAAGTAGGAATAGAGAGAGAGAGAGAGAGTAGGAAGAGAGAGAGAATGGGAGAGAAAGAAGAGAGAGATAGAGAAGTAGAAAAAGAGAGATAGATATAAAAGTAGAAAGAGAGAGAGAAATAGATAAAGAGAGAGAGAGGGAGAGTAGAACGGGAGAGAGAGAGAATTTGAAAGGGAGAGAGATGAATAAAGGGAGAGAAATAACTGGAAAGGGAGACTGAGACTGAGAGAGAGAGAAAGGGAAGTTGAAAGAGAGAGAAAGAGAGGGAGAGAGAGAAGTAGAAAGAGAGATGTAGAGAGAAGTTGAAAGAGGGAGAGGAGAGAGAAACTGGGAGAGAGAGAGAGAAAGAAGGGAGGGGGAGAATTAATGAGGGAGAGAAGTAGAAAGAGATAGGTAGAGAGAGGGCGCGCGCGCCCGATGTAGAGAGAGAAGTGGAGTAAGAGAGATAGGAGAGGCAGGGAGAAGAAGAGAGAGTGGGAAGTAAAAAGAGAAAGTGATAAAGAGATAGAGAGGAGTAGAAAGAGAGAGGGAGAAGTAGAGAGAGATAGAGAAGTTAAAAGAGAGAGAGAAATAAAAAGAAAGAAAGGGAGAGAGAGAAGTAGAAGGTGAGAGAAAGAAGGAGAGAAAGAGATGTGAGAGAGAGACATAGAAGAGAGAGAGAGAGAAGTAGAAAGAGAGAGAGAGAGAGAGAATGGGAGAGAAAGAAGAGAGAGATAGAGAAGTAGAAAAAGAGAGATAGATATAAAAGTAGAAAGAGAGAGGGAAATAGAAAGAGAGAGAGAGAGAGAGTAGAAAGGGAGAGACAGAAATTGAAAGGGAGAGAGAAGTAGAAAGGGAGAGAATGAACTGGGAAAGCGAGAGTGAGATAGGGAGAGAGAGAGAGAAAGGGAAGTTGGAAAGAGAGAGAGAGAGAGAGAGAGGGAGAGAGAGGGAGAGAAGGAAAGAGAGAGAGAGAAAGGGAGAAAGAGAGAGTGAGAGTGAGAGAGAGACAGAGGGAGAGAGAGAGAGAAGTAAAAATGGAGAGGGTAGTAGAAAGAAAGAGAGTGAGAGGGAAAGGGAAGTTGAAAGAGAGAGAGCGTGATAAAGAGAGAAATTGAGAAAGACAGTGAGTGAAAGTACGGGATGGGGTAGTAGAAAGAGAGAGAGAGAGAGGGAGAGAGAGAGAGAATGAGCGAGAAAGAAAGAGAGTAAAGGGGGGAGAAGCAAAGAGAGAATGGGAGAGCGTGGAGAAAGAGGGGGAGAGAGAGCGTGTGAGAGATGTGGAAAGAGAGACTAATAGTAGTAGACAGAGAGAGAGAGGGAGATAATTAGAGAAAGGGAGAGAGAGAGGTGAGCAAGAGAGAGAAGTTGAAGGAGAGAGATTAGTAGAGAGAGATAGCGAGGAGAGAGAACAAGAGAAAGGGAGAGAAAGAAAGAGAGGGGGAGTGAAGTAGAAGGAAATGAAGAAGTAGTAAGAGAGAGGGAGTATAAAGAGAGAGGGAGAGTGAAGTAGAAAGTGTGAGAGAGAGTGAAAGAGAGAGAGAAAGAGAAGATGAAAAAGGTAGAGAGAGCGAAGTAGGGAGAAATTTAAAAAATAGAAAGAGAAAGAGAGTGCACATGAGAGAGAGGGAAGTAGAGAGAGTGAGATAAGTTGAAAGAGAGAGAGAGACTGAGAATGGGAGAGGGAGAGAGAGAAGTTGAAAGGGTGAGAAATGGAGAGAGAGAAAAAAAAGAAAGAGAGAAGGA
>JAMYWD010001499.1:0-32148 GCA_028583415.1 Protea cynaroides
GGAGAGAGAAGTAGAAAGGGAGAGAGATTAAGACTGGCAAAGGGAGAGTGAGAGTGAGAGAGAGAGAAAGAGGGAGAGAGAGAGAAGTAAAAAGGGAGAGGAAAGTAGAAAGAAAGAGAGGTAGAGAGAGACGGAAGTTGAAAAAGAGAGAGTGAGAGAGCGAGAGAGAGAAGTTAAGAAAGACAGAGAGGGAAAGAGCGAGATGGTGTAGTAGAAAGAGAGAGAGAGAGAGAGAGAGGGAGAGATTGAGCAGGAAAGAAAGAGAGTAAAGGGGAGAGAAGTGAAGTGAGAGAATGGGAAAGTGTGAAGAGAGAGAGGGAGAGAGAGCGTGAGAGAGGTGTGGAAAGAGAGACTAAGTTTAGTAGACAAAGAAAGAGAGAGGGAGAGAAAAAGAGAGAAAGAGAGATAGAATAGAAAGAGAGAGGGAGAGAGGTGAGCAAGAGGGAGAAGTAGAAGTTGAGAGAGAAGTAGAGAGAGAGTAGTAGAGGGAGATAGCGAGGAGGGAGACCAAGAGAAAGGGAGAGAAACAAAGAGAGGGGGAGTGAAGTAGAAGGAAACGAAGAAGTAGGAAGAGAGAGAGGGAGTAGAAAGAGAGAGAGAAGTAGAAAGTGAGAGAGAGAGAGAAAGAGAGAGAGAGAGAGAGAAGACGAAAAAGGTAGAGATAGCGAAGAGTGAGAGGCGGGCAGAAAGAGAAATTAAAAAATAGAAAGAGGGAGAGAGTGCACGTGAGAGAGAGAGAGAGCAGAGAGGGGGAGAGAGAGTAGAAAGAGAAAGAGAGAGAGAATGAGAGAGAGAGGGAGAGGGAGAGAAAAGTTGAAAGGGCGAGAAAGGGAGAGAGAGAGAGAAATAAAAAGAAAGAGAGAGAATGAGATAAGGAGAGAAAGGGAGAGAGAGAGTAGGAGAGAAAGTTGAAAGGGAGAGAGAGTGGGAAATAAAAGGAAATGTGTGAGAGAGAGGGTGAAAAGTAGAAAGAGAGAGAGAGGCAGGGAGAGAGAAAGAAGTGGATAGAGAGGGAGAGAGAGAAGTAGATTGAGAAGAGAGAGAGAGAGAGAGGGAGTAGAAAGAGAGAGAGAAGTGGGAAGTTATAGAGAGAGAGAGGGGGAGAAAACTAGAAAGAGAGAGGGGGAGAAAGAGAGAGAGAAAGAAAGAGAGCGAGAAGTAGAAAGAGAAAGGGAAGTAGAAAGAATGGGTGGGAGAGAGAGGGAAGTGGAAAATGGGAGGGAGAGAGAGAAGTAGAAAGAGATAGAGACAGAAAGAGCGAGATAGAGTAGCAGAAAGAGAGAGAGAAAAGAGAGAAGTAGAGCGGGGGAAAAGTTGAGAGAGAATGAGAGAGGGTGGAGAGAGAGAGGGACAGAGAGAGAGAGCGAGAGAGATATGGAAAGAGAGACAGAAAGAAGTAAAGAGAGAGAGAGAGAGAAGAAGAGAGAGAAAGAGAGAGATAGAGAGAGAATAAAAAGAAAGAGAGAGAGGTGAGAGAGAGGGAGCAGTAGAGAGAGAGAGAGTGAACTACAAAAAGAGGGAGAGAGAAGTAGATAGAGAAAGAGAGAAAGAGATGTAGAAGAGAGAAAGAGAGAGAAAGAAAGAGAGAGAGAGAGAGAGTGAAGTAAAATGAGACAACCGGCGAAAGAGGGGGGAGAGAGAAGTCGAGTGAAAGAGAGAGAGAGAAAGAGAGACAAAGAGAGAGAGTGAAAGAGAGTGAGAGTAGATAGACCATGTAGAGGGAGAAATAAAATGGGAATGCGATAGAAAAGTTGAAAGAGAGAAAGAGAGAGAAGTAGAAAGAGAGAGAGAGAGAGAGAGAGAGAGAGAGGGAGAGGGAGAGAGAGAGAGAGTGAGAGAAAGAGAGGGAGAGAGAGAGGGAGGGAGAGAAAGAATGAGAGAGGGAAGTAGAAAAAGGAGAGAGAAGTAGAAAGAGAAAGAGAGAGAGAAAAAGAAAAGGGAGAGATAGAGAGCGAGAGAGTGATAGAGAGAATGGGAGGAGAGAGAGGGAGAGAGAAAAGTAGAAAGAGAGAGATAAGTAGAAGAGAGAGAGAGAGAGAGTAGAAAAAAGAGTGGGAGAGAGAGAAACAGAGAGTTAGAGAGAAAAAGAGAAAAGGGAAAAAGAGAGAGAGAAGTAGAAAGAGAGAGCGAGATAGAGAAAGACAAAGAGAAAGAGAGAAGTAGAGAGAGAAAGAGAGAGAGAGAGAGAGAGAGAGAGAGAGAGAGAGAGAGAGAGAGAGAGAAACAGAGAGATAGAGAGAAAAAGTAAAAAGAGAAAAAGAGAGGGAAGTAGAAAGAGAGAGAGAGAGACAAAGGGAAAGAGAGAAGTAGAGAGAGAAAGAGAGGGAGAGAGAGAGGTAGAGAGAGATAGAAAGAGAAAGAGTATGAGAGAGAGAATTAGAGAGAGAAACAGAGAAGTAGAGAGAGGGAAGTAGAAAGAAAGTTAGAGAGAGAGAAAGAAGAGAGGGGGGAGAGAGAGACAGAGGAAGAAAGAGAGAAAAAGAGAGGGAGAAGTAGAAAAAGAGAGAGAGTGAGAGAGAGATGTAGAAAAAGTGAGAGAGAAAAAGTGAGAGGTCACTAAAGTAGCAAGGGAGCGAAGAATAGAGCTCTCTAAAGTAGAGATTGAGAGAGTGAAGAGAGAGACGGAGGAGTAAAGAGAGAAATGAAAAAAAAAAGAGAGAAGTAGAGAAAGAGAGGGAGAGAGAGACAAGAGACAGAGGGAAGAGAGAGGAGGAGGAGAGGGGAGGGGGAGAGAGAGTGAGAGAGAGAGAGAAAGAGAGGGAGAAGTAGAAAGAGAGAGAGAGAGAGAAAGAGAGAGATAGAGAGAAAAAGTGGAAAGAGAAAAAGGGAGAGAGAGAAGTAGAAAGAGAGAGAGAGCGATAAAGAGAGAGACAGAGAGAAAGAGAGAAAGGGGAGAGAGGTAGAGAGAGAGATAGAAAGAGAAAGAGTATGAGAGAGAGAGTTAGAGAGAGGGAAACAGAGAACTAGAGAGAGACAAGTAGAAAGAGAGGGAGGGAGAGAGAAAAAAGAGAGGGGGAGAGAGAGACAGAGGGATAAAGAGAGAAAAAGAGAGGGAGAAGTTGAAAAAGAGAGAGAGTGAGAGCGAGATGTAGAAAAAGTGAGAGAGAGAAAGTGAGAGCTCACTAAAGTACAAAGAGAGAGAGAAAGAGAGCCCCTAAAGTAGAGAGAGGAGAGAGAGAAGCGAGATAGGGAGTAGTAGAGAGAGAAAGAAAGTTAGAGAGAGAGAGAGAGAGAGAGAGAAGAGAGAGAAAAGAGAAAGAGAGAGAGAGAGGGGAGGGGGATGAGAGAGAGAGCGAGAGAGAGAAAGAGAGAGAGTGAGAGGAGAAAGAGAGAGAGAGAAAAAGAGAGAGAGAGAGAAGATGAAAAAGGTAGAGAGAGCGCGCGGAGTGGCGAAAGAGAAGTTAAAAAAGATAGAAAGAGGGAGAGAGAGCCGTGGAGAGAGAGAAAAGTAGAGAGAGTGAGAGAAGTAGAGAGAGTGAGAGAAGTAGAAAGAGAGGGAGAGAGAGAATGAGAGAGAGAGAGGGAGAGAGAGAAGTTGAAAGGGTGAGAAAGGAAGAGAGAGAGAGAAATAAAAAGAAAGAGAGAGAATGAGAGAGAGAGAGAGAGGGAGTAGGATAGAAAGTAGAAAGGAAGAGAGAGTGGGAAATAAAAGGAAATGTGTGAGAGAGAGGGTGAAAAGTAGAAAGAAAGGGAGAGAGGCAGTGAGAGAGAAAGAAGTGGACAGAGAGGGAGAGAGAGAAGTAGAGAGAGAAATGAGAGAGAGAGAGAGAAGTAGAAAGAGAGAGAGAAGTGGAAAGTTACAGAGAGAGAGAGAGAAAACTAGAAAGAGAGAGAGGGAGAAAGAGAGAGAGAAAGAAAGAGAGAGTGAAGTAGAAAGAGAAGGGGAAGTAGAAAGAATGAGTGGGGAGAGAGAGAGGGAAGTGGAAAGAGGGAGGGAGAGAGAGAGTAGAGAGAGAGACAGAGAGAAAGAGCGAGATAGAGTGGTCCAAAAAGAGAGAGAGAGAGATAAAAGAGAGAAGTAGAGAGGGGGAAAAGTATAGACAGAATGAGAGTGGGTTGAGAGAGAGCGATCGAAAGAGAGAGTGAGGGTGGAGAGAGAAGGAAAGAAAGAGAGAGAGCGAGAGAGATATGGAAAGAGAGACAAAAAGAAGTAAAGAGAGAGAGAGAGAAGTAGAGAGAGGAAGAGAGAGATAGAGAGAGAATAAAAGGAATGAGAGAGAGGTGAGTAGAGAGAGCAAAGAGAGAGAGAGAGTGAACTACAAAAAGAGGGAGAGAAGTAGAGAGAGAAAGAGAGAAAGAGAAGTAGAAGAGAGAAAGAGCGAGAAAGAAGGAGAGAGAGAGTGAAGTAAAATGAGACAACGAAGTAGAAGGAGAGTGGGAGAGAGAGAGAAGTAGGAAGAGAGAGAGAGAAAGAGAGAGACAAAGAGAGAGAGTGAAATAGAGTGAGAGTAGAAAGACCATTTAGAGAGAGTAGAAAGAGAAAGCGATAGAAAAGTTGAAAGAGAGAAAGAGAGAGAGAGCGAGAGAGAGAGAGGGAGAAGGAGAGGGAGAGAGAGAGAGGGAGGGAGAGAAAGAATGAGAGAGGGAAGTAGAAAAAGGGAGAGAGAAGTGGAAAGAGAAAGAGAGAGAGAAAAAAAAAGACAGAGATAGAGAGCGAGACAGTGATAGAGAGAATGGGAGGAGAGAGAGGGAGAGATAAAAGTTGAAAGAGAGAGATAAGTAGAAGAGAGAGAGAGAGAGAGAGCAGTAAAAAGAGTGGGAGAGAGAGAAACAGAAGTTAGAGAGAAAAAGTGAAAAGAGAAAAAGAGAGTGAGAAGTAGAAAGAGAGAGAGAGATAGAGAGAGACAAAGAGAAAGAGAGAAGTAGAGAGAGAAAGTGAGAGAGAGAGAGCAGTAAAAAGAGTCGGAGAGAGGGAAACTGAGAGATAGAGGGAAAAGGTGAAAAGAGAAAAAGAGAGAGAGAGATAGAGAGAGACAAAAAGAAAGAGAGAAGTAGAGAGAGAAAGAGAGAGAGAGAGAGAGAGAGAGAGAGAGAGAGAGAGAAAGAGAAAGAGGTGAATGAGAGAGAGAATTAGAGAGAGAGAAACAGAGAAGTAGAGAGAGAAGTAGAAGGAGAGAGAGAGAGAGAGAAAGAAGAGAGGGGGAGAGAGAGGCAGAGGGAGAAAGAGAGAAAAAGAGAGGGAGTTGTAGAAAAAGAGAGAGAGTGAGAGAGAGATGTAGAAAAAGTGAGAGAAAAGTGAGAGCTCACCAAAGTAGCAGGGGAGAGAGAAATAGAGAGCTCTCTAAAGTAGAGACTGAGAGAGAAAAGGGAGAGACGGAGGACTAAAGAGAGAAATGAAAAAAAGAGAGAGAGAAGTAGGGAAAGAAAGGGAGAGAGAGACAAGAGAGAGAGAGAAGAGAGAGTGAGGAGAGAGGGGGACGGAGAGAGAGAGAGCGAGAGAGAGAGAGAAAGAGAGGGAGAAGTTGAAAGAGAGGGAGAAGTAGAAAGAGGGAGATAGAGAGAAAAAGTGGAAAGAGAAAACGGGAGAGAGAGAAGTAGAAAGAGAGAGAGAGCGATAAAGAGAGAGACAGAGAAAGAGAGAAAGAGAGAGAGAGGGGTAGAGAGAGATAGAAAGAGAAAGAGTATGAGAGAGAGAGTTAGAGAGAGAGAAAAACAAAGAAGTAGAGAAAGACAAGTAGAAAGAGAGAGTGGGAGAGAGAAAGAAGAGAGGGGGAGAGAGAGACAGAGGGAGAAAGAGAGAAAAAGAAAGGCAAAAGTTGAAAAAGAGAGAGAGTGAGAGAGATGAGGAAAAAGTGAGAGAGAGAGAAAGTGAGAGCTCACTAAAGTACAAAGAGAGGAAAGAGAGGGAGAGAGAGAGAGAGAGAGAGAGAGAGAGAGAGAGAGAGAGAGAGAGAGAGAGAGAGAGAGAGAGAGAGAGGGAGTGAGGGAGAATTATTGAGGGAGAGAAGTAGAAAGAGATTGGGAGAGAGAGAAAGAGAGCGCCTGCAGAGAGAGAGAAGGGAAGTAAAAAGAGAGCGTGATAGGGAGAAGTAGAGAGAGAGTGAAGTAGAAAGAGAGAGAGGGAGAAGTAGAGAGAGATAGAGAAGTTAAAAGAGAGAGATTAGTAAAGAGAAAGAAAGAGAGAGAGAGAGAGAAGTAGAAGGTGAGAGAAAGAGGGAGAGAGAGAGATGTGAGAGAGAGAGAGAGAGAGAGAGAGAGAAGAAGAGAGAGAGAGAGAGAGAGTAGGAAGAGAGAGAGAATGGGAGAGAAAGAAGAGAGAGATAGAGAAGTAGAAAAAGAGAGATAGATATAGAAGTAGAAAGAGAGAGAGAGAAATTGAAAATGAGAGAGAGAGGGAGAGTAAAATGGGAGAGAGATGTAGAAAGGGAGAGAACGAACTGGGAAAGGGAGAGTGAGAGTGAGAGAGAGGGAAAGGGAAGTTGGAAGAGAGATAGAGAGAGGGAGAGAGAGAAGTAGAAAGAAAGATGTAGAGAGAAGTAGAAAGAGAAAGTGAGAGAGAGAAAGGGAGAAAGAGAGAGAGAGAGAGGTAGAAAATGGTGGGAGGAGAGAGAAAGAGGGAGAGAAGCAGAAAGTGAGAGAGACAGGGAGTAGAAAGAGAGAGAGAGAGAGAGGGAAAGAAAAGAGAAAAGAGAAAGAGAGAAAGAAAGAGAGAGAGAGAGGGAGAGAGAGAGAGAGAGAGAGAGAGAGAGAGAAAGGGAGAGAGAGAGAGAAGAGAAAAGGGAGAGGAAAGTAGAAAGAAAGAGAGGGAGAGAGAGAGGAAAGTTGAAAGAGAGAGAGTGAGAGAGAGAGAGAGAGGAATGTTGAGAAAGACAGAGAGAGAAAGTGCGGGATGGAGTAGTAGAAAGAGAGAGAGAGAGAGAGAGAGATGAGCGAGAAAAAAAGAGAGTAAGGGGGGAGAAGTAAGGAGAGAGAATGGAGAGGGTGGAGAGAGAGAGGGAGAGAGAGCGTGAGAGAGATGTGGAAAGAAGGACTAAGAGTAGTGGATGGAGAGAGAGAGAGAGGGGGATAAATAGAGAAAAAAGAGAGAGAGAGGTGAGCAAGAGGGAGAAGTTGAAGAGAGAGAGAAGTAGAGGGAGAGAGTAGAGAGAGAGATAGCGAGGAGAGAGAACAAGAGAAAGGGAGAGAAAGAAGAGAGGGGGTGAAGTAGAAGGAAACTAAGAAGTAGTAAGAGAGAGGGAGTAAAAAAAAGAGAGAGAGAGAAGTTGAAGTGAGAGAGAGAGAGAAAGAGAGAAGATGAAAAAGGTAGAGAGAGCGAAGGTAGAAAGAGAAATTAAAAAAAGTAGAAAGAGAGAGAGAGTGCACGTGAGAGAGAGAGAAGTAGAGAGAGGAGATAAGTTGAAAGAGAGAGAGACGGAGAATGAGGGAGAGAGAGAAGTTGAAAGGGCGAGAAATGGAGAGAGAGAGGAGAAATAAAAAGAAAGAGAGAGAAGGAGAAGAGAGAGAGAAAGAGAGTAGGAGAGAAAGTAGAAAGGGGAGAGAGTGGAAAATAAAAGGAAATGAGTGGGAGAGAGGGTGAAAAAAGTAGAAAGAGAGAGAGAGGCTGGGAGAGAGAAAGTAATGGATAGAGAGGGAGTGAGAGAAGTAGAGAGAGAAAAGAGAGAGAGAGAAAGGAGAGAGAGTGGTAGAAAGGGAGAGAAGTAGAAAGAGAGAGAGCAGAGAGAAAGAAAAAGAAAGAGCGGAGAAAGGAGAAAGAGAGAGAGAGAGAAAGAGAGAGAGAGAGAGAAGTAGAAAGAGAGAGAGAGAAAAAAAAGTGAAGTAGAGAGGGGGAAAAGTAGAGAGAGAATGAGAGAGGGTGGAGAGAGAGAGGGACAGAGAGAGAGAGAGAGAGCGAGAGAGATATGGAAAGACAGACAGAAAGAAGAAAAAAGGGAGAGAGAGAGAGAAGTAGAGAGAGAAAGAGAGAGACAGAGAGAGAATAAAAAGTGGGAGAGAGAGGTGAGAGAGAGAGAGCAGTAGAGAGAGAGTGAAATACAAAAAGAGAGAGAGAAGTAGAGAGAGAAAGAGAGAAAGAGAAAAAGAGAGAAAGGGAAGTAGAAGAGAGAAAGGGAGAGAAAGAATGAGAGAGAGAGTGAAGTAAAATGAGACAAAAGGGAGAAAGAGAGTGGGAGAGAGAGAGAAGTAGGAGAGAGAGAGAGAGAGAAAGAGAGAGACAAAGAGAGAGAGAGTGAAAGAGAGTGAGAGTAGAAAGACCTTGTAGAAAGAGAAAGAGAGAGAGAAAGCGATAGAAAAGTCAAAAGAGAGAAAGAGAGAGAAGTAGAAAGAGAGAGAGAGAGAGAGAGAGAGAGAGAGAGGGAGAGAGTGAAAGGGAGAGAAAGAATGCGAGAGGGAAGTTGAAAAGGGAGAGAGAAGTAGAATGAAAAAGAAAGAGAGAGAGAAAAAAAAAAAAAGAGAGAGATAGAGAAAAGAGAGAGATAGAGAGAATGGGAGGAGAGAGAGGGAGAGAAGGGAGAAAGAGAGAGAGAGAAGAAAGAAGAAAGAAAGAGAGAGAGAGAGAGGGAGAAAGAGAGAGAGAGAGAGAGAGAGAGAGAGAGAGAGAGAGAGAGAGAGAAAGAGAGAGACAAAGAGAGAGAGTGAAAGAGAGTAAGAGTAAAAAGACCATGTAGAGAGAGAAAGAGAGAGAGGAAGCGATAGAAAAGTCAAAAGAGAGAAAAAGAGAGAGAGAGAGAGCGAGAGAGAGAGAGAGAGAGAGAGAGAGAGAGAGAGAGAGAGAGAGAGAGAGAGAGAGAATGAGAGAGGGAAGTAGAAAAAGGGAGAGAGAAGTAGAATGAGAAAGAGGGAGAGAGAAAAAAAGAAAAGAGAGAGATAGAGAGCGAGAGAGTGATAGAGAGAATGGGAGGAGAGAGAGGGAGAGAGAAAAGTAGAAAGAGAGAGAGATAAGTAGAAGAGAGATATAGAGAGAGAGAGACAAGTAGAAGAGAGAGAAGAGAGAGACAAGTAGAAGAGAGAGAGAGAGACAAGTAGAAGAGAGAGAGAGACAAGTAGAAGAGAGAGAGAGAAAAAAAGAAAAGAGAGAGATATAGAGCGAGAGAGTGAGAGAGGTAGAAAAAGAGAGGGTGAGAGTAGAAAGAGAGAGAGAAGTAGAAAGTGAGAGAGACAGAGAGTAGAAAGAGAGAGACAAAGGGAGAAAGAGAGAAAAAGAGAGTGAGAGAAAGAAAGAGAGAGAGAGAAAGGGGGAAAGAGAGAGTGAGAGTGAGAGAGAGAGAGATAGAGAGAAGTAAAAAGGGAGAGGGAAGTAGAAAGAAAGAGAGGGAGAGAGAGAGGGAAGTTAAAAGAGAGAGAGTAATAGAGAGAGAGAAGTTGAGAAAGATAGTGAGCGAAAGTGCGGGATGGAGTAGTAGAAAGAAAGAGAGAGAGAATGAGCGAGAAAGAAAGAGAGTAAATGGGGAGAAGTAAAGAGAGAGAATGGGAGAGCGTGGAGAGAGAGAGGGAGAGAGAGCGTGAGAAAGATGTGGAAAGAGAGACTAATAGTAGTAGATAGAGAGAGGGAGAGAGGGAGATAATTAGAGAAAAAGAGAGAGAGAGGTGAGCAAGAGAGAGTTAAAGGAGAGAGGGTAGTAGAGAGAGATAGCGAGGAGAGAGAACAAGAGAAAGGGAGAGAAAGAAAGAGAGGGGGAGTGAAGTAGAAGGAAATGAAGAAGTAGTGAGAGAGAGGGAGAGAGAAAGAGAGAGAGAGAGAGAGGGAGAGAGAGATAGAGAAGTAGAAAGAGAGAGAGAGAGAGAGAGAGAGAGAGAAAGAGAAGATGAAAAAGGTAGAGAGAGCAAAGTAGAAGGAGAAATTAAAAAATAGAAAGAGAAAGAGAGTGCACGTGAGAGAGAGAGAAGTAAAGAGAGTGAGATAAGTTGAAAGAGAGAGAGACAGAGAATGGCAGAGGGAGAGAGAGAAGTTGAAAGGGCGAGAAATGGAGAGAGAGAGAGAGAGAAATAAAAAGAAAGAGAGAGAAGGAGATAGAGAGAGAAGGAGAGAAAGAGAGAGAGAGAGAGAGAAGAGAGAGAGAGAGAAGCGCGAGAGAGAGAGAGGGGGATGGAGAGGGGGAGAGAGAGAGAGAGAGAGAGAAAGAGAGGGAGAAGTAGGAAGAGGGGGAGAAGTAAAAAGAGAGAGAGAGAGAGAGAGATAGAGAGAAAAAGTGGAAAGAGAAAAAGGGTGAGAGAAGTAGAAGAGAGAGAGAGAGCGATAAAGAGAGAGACAAAGAGAAAGAGAGAACGAGAGAGAGAGAGAGAGGTAGAGAGAGATAGAAAGAGAAAGAGTATGAAAGAGAGTTAGAGAGAGAGAGAGAAACATAGAAGTATAGAGAGACAAGTTGAAAGAGAGAGAGAGAGAGAGGAGAGAAGAAGAGAGGGAGAAAGAGAAGGAGAGGGAGAAAGAGAGAAAAAGAGAGGAGAGAGAGAAGGAAAAAGAGAGAGAGAGAGAGAGAGATGCTGAAAAGGAGAGAGAGAGAAAGGGAGAGCCTAAGGCACAAAAGAGAGAGAGAAAGAGCGTCCTGGGGAAGTGAAAAAGAGAGAGAGAGAAGAAGAGAAAGAGAGAGAGAGACAAGAGAGAGAGAGAGAGAGAGAGAGTGAGAGAGAGAAGAGAGAGAGAGGAGGAGAAGAAAGAGAAGAGAGAGAGAGAAAGAGAGGAAGAGAGAGAGGGAGGGAGGGAGGGGGGAAGTAGAAAGAGATAGGGAGAGAGAGAAAGAGAGGCTCTCAAGTAGAGATAGAAGTGGAGTAAGAGAGACAAAGAGAGGTAAGAGAGGCAGGGAGAAGAAGAGAGAGAGGGAAGTAAAAAGATAGTGTGATACGGAGAAGTAGAGAGAGAGAAGTAGAAGAGAGAGCGGGAGAAGTAGAGAGAGAGACATAGAAGTTAAAAGAGAGAGAAGTAAAAAGAAAGAAAGAGAAAGAAAGAGATGTAGAAGGTGAGAGATAGAGGGAGAGAGAGAGAAGTGAGAGAGACATAAAAGTGAGAGAGAGAGAGAAGTAGAAAGAGAGAGAGAGAGAAGTAGGAAGAGTGAGAGAATGGGAGAAAAAGAAGAGAGAGATAGAGAAGTAGAAAAGGAGAGATAGATATAGAAGTAGAAAGAGAGAGAGAAATAGAAAAAAGAAAGAGAGAGAGAAAGAAGGGGAGAGAGAATTTGAAAAGGAGAGGAAGTAGAAAGGGAGAGAATGAACTAGGAAAGGGAGAGTGAGAGTGAGAGAGAGAGGGAATAGAAAGAGAGAGAGAGAGAGAGAGAGAGAGAGGGAGAGAGAGAAGTAGAAAGGGAGAGTTGAGAGAAGTAGAAAGAGAAAGTGAGTGAGAGAAGTAGAAAGAGAGAGAGAGAGAGAGAGGTAGAAAAAAAGAGGGAGAGAGTAGAAAGAGAGAGAGAAGTAGAAAGTGAGAGAGACAGAAAGTAGAAAGAGAGAGAGAAGTAGAAAGTGAAAGAGACAGAGAGTAGAAAGGGAGAGACAAAGGGAGAAAGAGAGAAAAAGAGAGTGAGAGAAAGAAAGAGAGAGAGAGAAAGGGAGAAAGAGAGAGTGAGAGTGAGAGAGAGAGAGAGAGAGAGAGAAGTAAAAAGGGAGAGGGATGTAGAAAGAAAGAGAGGTAGAGAGAAAGAGATGTTGAGAAAGATAGTGAGTGAAAGTGCGGGATGGAGTAGTAGAGAGAGAGAGAGAGAATGAACGAGAAAGAAAGAGAGTAAAGGGGGAGAAGTAAAGAGAGAGAATGGGAGAGCGTGGAATGAAAGAGGGAGAGAGAGCGTGGGAGAGATGTGGAAAGAGAGACTAATAGTAGTAGACAGAGAGAGAGAGAGAGGGAGATAATTAGAGAAAAAGAGAGAAAGAGAGGTGAGCAAGAGAGAGAAGTTGAAGGAGAGAGAGTTGTAGAGAGAGATGGCGAGGAGAGAGAACAAGAGAAAGGGAGAGAAAGAAAGAGAGGGGGAGTAAAGTAGATGGAAATGAAGAAGTAGTAAGAGAAGAGAGGGAAAGAGAGAGAGAGAGAGAAGCAGAGAGAGAAGAGAGAGAGAGAGAGAATGAGAGAGAGAAAGAGAAGATGAAAAAGGTAGAGAGAGCCGAGAGGGAGAAAGAAAAAAAAAAAAATAGAAAGATAAAGAGAGTGCACGTGAGAGAGAGATAAGTTGAAAGAGAGAGAGACAGAGAATGAGAGTGGGAGAGAGAGAAGTTGAAAGGGCGAGGAATTGAGAGAGAGAGAGAGAGAAATAAAAAGAAAGAGAGAGAAGGAGATAGAGAGAGAAAGAGAGTAGGAGAGAGAGTAGAAAGGGAGAGAGAGTGGGAAATAAAAGGAAATGAGTGGGAGAGAGGGTGAAAAGTAGAAAGAGAGAGAGAGGGGCTGGGAGAGAGAAAGAAGTGGATGGAGATGGAGAGAGAGAAGTAGAGAGAGAAGAGAAAGAGAGAGAGAGGGAAGTAGAAAGAGAGAGAGAGAGAGTGAGGTAGAAAGAGAGAGAACTGACAGAGAGAGAGTTAGTGGAAAGTTACAGAGAGAGAGAGAAAACTAGAAAGAGGGAGAGGAAGAAAGAGAGAGAGAAAGAAAAAGAGAGAGAAGTAGAAAGAGAAAGGGAAGTAGAAAGAATGAGTGGGAGAGAGAGAAGGAAGTGGAAAGAGGGAGAGAGAGAGAGAAGTAGAGAGAGATAGAGAGAGAGAGAAAGAGCGACATAGAGTAGTAGAAAGAGAGAGAGAGAGAGAAAAGAGTGAAGTAGAGAGGGGGAAAAGTAGAGAAAGAATGGGAGAGGGTGGAGAGAGAGAGAGGGACAGAGATAGAGAGCGAGAGAGATATGGATAGACAGACAGAAAGAAGTAAAAAGAGAGGGATAGAGAGAGAATAAAAAGTGGGAGAGAGGGGTGAGAGAGAGAGAGAGCTGTAGAGAGAGAGTGAAATACAAAAAGAGAGTGAGAAGTAGAGAGAGAAAGAGAGAATGAGAGAAAGAGAAGTAGAAGAGAGAAAGAGAGAAAAGAAAGAGAGAGAGAGAGAGTGAAATGAGACAGACGGTAGAAAGAGTGTGGGAGAGAGAGAGAGAGAAGTAGGAAGAGAGAGAGAGAAAGAGGGAGACAAAGAGAGAGAGAGTGAAAGAGAGTGAGAGTAGAAAGACCATGTAGAGAGAGAAAGAGAGAGAGAGAAAAGTCAAAAGAGAGAAAGAGAGAGAAGTAGAAAGAGAGAGAGAGAGAGAGAGAGAGAGAGAGTGAGGGAGTGAGAGAGAGAGAGAGAGGGATGGAGAGAAAGAATGAGAGAGGGAAGTAGAAAAAGGGAGAGAGAAGTAGAAAGAGAAAGAGAGAGAGAGAAAAAAAGAAAAGAGAGAGATAGAGAGCGAGAGAGTGATAGAGAGAATGCGAGGTGTGAGAGGGAGAGAGATAAGTAGAAAGAGAGAGAGATTAGTAGAAGAGAGATATTGAGAGGGAGAGGGAGAGAGAGAAACAGAGAGAGAAGTAGGAAGAGAGAGAGAGAGAGGGAGAAAGAGAGAGACAAAGAGAGAGAGTGAAAGAGAGTGAGAGTAAAAAGACCTTGTAGAGAGAGAAAGAGAGAGAAAGCGATAGAAAAGTCAAAAGAGAGAAAGAGAGAAGTAGAAAGAGAGAGAGAGAGAGAGAGAGAGAGAGAGAGAGAGAGAGGGAGGGTGAGAAAGAATGAGAGAGGGAAGTAGAAAAATGGAGAGAGAAGTAGAAAGAGAAAGAGAGAGAGAGAAAATGAAAAGAAAAGAGTGAGATAGAGAGCGGGAGAGTGATAGAGAGAATGGGAAGAGGGAGAGGGAGAGAGAAAAGTAGAAAGTGAGAGATAAGTAGAAGAGAGAGAGAGAGAGAGAGAGAGAGGGAGAGAGAGAAACAGGGAGATAGAGAGAAAACATGAAGAGAAAAAGAGAGAGAAGTAGAAAAAAGAGAGAGAGAGAGATAGGGATAGAAAAAGAGAGAGAGAATTAGAGAGAGAAAGAGAGAGAGAGAGAGAGAATTAGAGAGAGTGAAATAAAGAAGTAGAGAGAGAAAAGTAGAAAGAAAGAGAGAGAGAGAAAGAAGAGAGGGGGAGAGAGAGAGACAGAGGGAGAAATAGAGAAAAAGAGAGGGAGAAGTAGAGAAAAAGAGGGAGAGTGAGAGAGAGATGTAGAAAAAGTGTGAGAGAAAAAGTGAGAGCTCACTAAAGTAGCAAGAGAGAGAAAAAGAGAGCTCTCTAAAGTAGAGAGTGGGAGAGAGAAGAGAGAGACGGAGCAGTAAAGAGGGAAATGAAAAAACAAAAGAGAGAAGGAGAGAGAGAGAGAGAGAGAGAGAGAGAGAGAGAGAGAAGAGAGAGTGAGGAGAGAGGGGGATGGAGAGAGAGAGAGCGAGAGAGAGGGAGAGAGAAAGAGAGGGAGAAGTAGAAAGAGAGGGAGAAGTAGAAAGAGAGAGAGAGAAAGAGAGATATAGAGAGAAAAAGTGGAAAGAGAAAAAGGGTGAGAGAAGTAGAAAGAGAGAGAGAGAGCGATAAAGAGAGAGACAGAGTGAAAGGGAGAAAGAGAGAGAGAGGTAGAGAGAGATAGAAAGAGAAAGAGTATGAAAGAGAGTTAGAGAGAGAGAAAGATAGAAGTAGAGAGAGACAAGTAGAAAGAGAGAGAGAGGGAGAGAGAAAGAAGAGAGGGGGAGAGAGAGACAGAGGGAGAAAGAGAGAAAAAGAGAGGGAGAAGTTGAAAAAGAGAGAGAGTTAGAGAGAGATGTAGAAAAAGTGAGAGAGAGAAAGTGAGAGCACACTAAAGTACAAAGAGAGAGAAAAAGAGAGCTCTCTAAAGTAGAGAGTGAGAGAGAGAAGAGTGAGAGGGAGTAGTAGAGAGAGAAATGAAAAAAGAGAGAGAGAAGAAGAAGAGAAAGAGAGAGAGAGACAAGAGAGAGAGAGAGAGAGAGAAGAGAGAGTGAGGAGAGAGGGGGGAGAGAGAGAGAGAGAGGGAAAGAGAGGGTAAAGTAGAAAGAGAGAGGGAAAGAGAGAAACAGAGGGAGAGAGAGTGAGGGAGGGAGGGAGAGAAGTAGAAAGAGATAGGGAGAGAGAGAAAGAGAGAGCTCTCTGAAGTAGGGAGAGAAGTGGAGTAAGAGAGATAAAGTGAGGTAAGAGAGGCAGTGAGAAGAAGAGAGAGAGGGAAGTAAAAAGAGGGAGTGATAGGGAGAAGTAGAGAGAGAGAGAAGTAGAAAGAGAGAGAGGGAGAAGTAGAGAGAGATATAGAGAAGTTAAAAGAGAGAGAAGTAAAGAGAAAGAAAGAGAGAGAAAGAGATGTAGAAGGTGAGAGATAGAGGGAGAGAGAGAGAGAAGTGAGAGAGAGACATAGAAGTGAGAGAGAGAGAAGTAGGAACAAAGAGAGAATGAGAGAGAAAGAAGAGAGAGATAGAGAAGTAGAAAAAGAGAGATAGTTATAGAAGTAGTAAGAGAGAGAGAAATAGAAAAAGAGAGAGAGAGAGAGTAGAAAGGGAGAGAGAGAATTTGAAAGGGAGAGAGAAGTAGAAAGGGAAGAATGAACTAGGAAAGGGAGAGTGAGAGTGAGAGAGAGAGAAAGGGAAGTTGAAAGAGAGAGAGAGAGAGAGAGGGAGGGAGAGAAGTAGAAAGAGAGATGTAGAGAGAAGTAGAAAGAGAAAGTGAGTGAGAGAAGTAGAAAGAGTGAGAGAGAGAGAGAGAGAGAGAGGTAGAAAAAAAGAGGAAGAGAGTAGAAAGAGAGAGAGATGTAGAAAGTGTGAGAGACAGAGAGTAGAAAGAGAGAGACAAAGGGAGAGAGAGAAAAAGAGAGAGAAAAAGAGAGAGAGAGAAAGGGAGAAAGAAAGAGTGAGAGTGAGAGAGAGAGTGAGAGATTGAGAGAAAAGTAAAAAGGGAGAGGGATGTAGAAAGAAAGAGAGGGAGAGAGAGGGAAGTTGAAAGAGAGAGAGAAGTTGAGAAAGACAGAGAGAAAGTACGGGATGGAGTAGTTGAAAGAGAGAGAGAGAGAGAGAGAGAGAGAGAATGAGCGAGAAAGAAAGAGAGTAAAGGGGGAGAAGTAAAGAGAGAGAATGGGAGAGTGTGGAGAGAGAGGGAGAGAGAGCGTGAGAGAGATGTGGAAAGAGAGACTAATAGTAGTAGACAGAGAGAGAGAGAGGGAGATAAATAGAGAAAAAGAGAGAGAGGGAGTGGTGAGCAAGAGGGAGAAGTTGAAGGAGAGAGAGTAGTAGAGAGAGATAGCGAGGAGAGAGGACAAGAGAAAGGGAGAGAAAGAAAGAGAGGGGGAGTGAAGTAGAAGGAAACGAAGAAGTAGAAATAGAGAGGGAATAGAAAGAGAGAGAGAGAGAGAGAGAGAAAGAGAGAGAGAGAGAGAGAGAAAGAGAGAGAGAGAGAAGATGAAAAAGGAAAAGAGAGCAAAGAGTGAAAGAGCGAAGTAGAAAGAGTAATTATAAAAATAGAAAGAGAGAGAGAGTGCACGTGAGAGAGAAAACTGGAGTGAGTGAGATAAGTTGAAAGAGAGAGAGAGAATGAGAGAGAGAGAGAAGTTGAAAGGGTAAAAAAGGGAGAGAGAGAGAAATAAAAAGAAAGAGAGATAATGAGATAGAGAGAGAAAGAGAGTAGGAGAGAAAGTAGAAAGGGAGAGAGAGTGGGAAATAAAAGGAAATGAGTGGGAGAGAGGGTGAAAAGTAGAAGGAGAGAGAGAGAGAGGCTGGAAGAGAGAAAGAAGTGGAGAGGGAGGGAGAGAGAGAAATAGAGAGAGAAAAGAGAGAGAGAGAGAGAGTGAGAGTGAGGTAGAAAGAGAGAGAAGTAGAAGGAGAGAGAGAGAGAGAGAAAACTAGAAAGAGAGAGAGGAAGAAAGAGAGAGCAAGAAAGAGAGAGAGAGAAGTAGAAAGAGAAAGGAAAGTAGAAAGAATGAGTGGGAGAGAGAGAGGGAAGTGGAAAGAGGGAGAGAGAGAGAGAAGTAGAGAGAGACAGAGAGAGAAAGAGCGAGATAGAGTAGTAGAAAGAGAGAGAGAAAGGAGTGAAGTAGAGAGGGGGAAAAGTAGAGAGAGAATGAGAGAGGGTGAGAGAGAGAGGGACAGAGAGAAAGCGAGAGAGATATGGAAAGACAGACAGAAAGAAGTAAAAGGAGAGAGATAGAGAAAAAAGTAGAGAGAGAAAGAGAAAGATAGAGAGAGAATAAAAAGTGGGAGAGAGAGCAGTAGAGAGAGAGAGTGAAATACAAAAAGAAAGAGAGAGGAGTAGAGAGAGAAAGAGAGAAAGAGAAGTAGAAGAGAGAAAGAGAGAAAGAGAAGAGAGAGAGAGAGAGAGAGAAGTAAAATGAGACAACGAAGTAGAAAGAGAGTGGGAGAGAGAGAGAGAGAGAGAGAAAGAGAGAGACAAAGAGAGAGAGAGAGAGAGTAGAAAGACCATGTAGAGAGAGAAAGCGATAGAAGTCAAAAGAGAGAAAGAGATAAGTAGAAAGAATGAGAGAGCGAGAGAGAGAGAGAGAGAGAGAGAGAGAGAGAGAGAGAGAGAGAGGGAGGGAGAGAAAGAATGAGAGAGGGAAGTAGAAAAAGGGAGAGAAGTAGAAAGAGAAAGAGAGAGAGAAAAAAAGAAAGAAAAGAGAGAGATAGAGAGTGAGAGAGTGATAGAGAGAATGGGTGTAGAGAGAGGGAGAGAGAAAAGTAGAAAGAGAGAGAGATGGAAGAAGAGAGACAGAGAGAGAGAGAGAGAGAAACAGAGAGAAGAGAGAGAGAGAGAGAGAGAGAGAAAGAGAGAGTGAAAGAGAGTGAGAGTAAAAAGACCATGTAGAGACAGAAAGCGAGAGAAAGCGATAGAAAAGTTAAAAGAGAGAAAGAGAAAAGTAGAAAGAGAGTGCCGCAGAGTGAGAGAGAGATAGAGAGAGAGAGAGAGAGAGAGGGACGGAGAGTAAGAACGAGAGAGGGAAGTAGAAAAAGGGAGAGAAAAGTAGAAAGAGAAAGAGAGAGAAAAAAAAGAAAAGAGAGATATAGAGAGCGAGAGAGTAATTGAGAGAATGGGAGGAGGGAGAGGGAGAGAGAAAATTAGAAAGAGAGAGAGATAAGTAGAAGAGAGAGAGAGAGAGAGAGCAGTAAAAAGAGAGGGAGTGAGAGAAACAGAGAGATAGTGAGAAAAAGTGAAGAGAAAAAGAGAGAGAGAAGTAGAAAAGAGAGAGAGATAGAGAGAAAAAGAGAAAGAGAGAAGTAGAGAGAGAGAGAGAGAGAGGTAGAGGGAGATAGAAAGAGAAAGAGTACGAGAGAGAGAATTAGAGAGAGAGAAACCAAGAAGTAGAGATAGAGAAGTAGAAAGAAAGAGAGAGAGAGAGAGAGAAAGAAGAGAGGGGGGAGAGAGACAGAGGGAGAAAGAAGAGAAAAAGAGAGGGAGATGTAGAAAAAGAGAGAGAGAGAGTGAGAGAGAGATGTAGAAAAAGTGAGAGCTCACTAAAGTAGCAACAGAGAGAAAAAGAGAGCTCTATAAAGTAGAGAGTGAGAGAGAGAAGAGAGACGGTGCAGTAAAGAGAGAAAAGAAAAAAAAAGAGAGCGAGAAGAAGATAAAGAGAGAGGGAGAGAGAAGAGAGAGAGAAAAGAGAGAGTGAGGAGAGAGGGGGATGGAGAGAGCGAGAGCGAGAGAGAGAGAGAGAGAAAGAGAGGAGAGGGAAAGAGAGGGAGAAGTAGAAAGAGAGAGTGAAAGAGAGAGATAGAGAGAAAAGTGGAAAGATAAAAAGGGTGAGAGAAGTAGAAAGAGAGAGAGAGAGCGATAATGAGAGAGACAAAGAGAAAGAGAGAAAAGAGAGTGAGAGAGAGGTAGAGAGAGATAGAAAGAGAAAGAGTATGAAAGAGAGTTAGAGAGAGAAAGAAACATAGAAGTAGAGAGTGACAAGTATAAAGAGAGAGAAAGAAGAGAGGGGGAGAGAGACAGTGGGAGAAAGAGAGAAAAAGAGAGGGGGAAGTTGAAAAAGAGAGAGAGTGAGAGAGAGATAAAAAAAGTGAGAGAGAGAAAGTGAGAGCACACTAAAGTACAAAGAGAGAGAAAAAGAGAGCTCTCTAAAGTAGAGAGTGAGAGAGAGAAGAGTGAGAGGGAGTAGTAGAGAGAGAAATAAAAAAAAGAGGGAGAGAATAAGAGAAAGAGAGAGAGAGAGAGAGAGAAACAGAGGGAGAGAGAAAGGGAGGGAGGGAGTGAAGTAGAAAGAGATAGGGAGAGAGAGAAAGAGTGATCTCTCTGAAGTAGAGAGAGAAGTGGAGTAAGAGAGATAAAGAGAGGTAAGAGAGGCAGGGAGAAGAAGAGAGAGAGGGAAGTAAAAAGAGAGAGTGATAGGGAAAAGTAGAGAGAGAGAGAAGTAGAAAGGGAGAGAGGGAGAAGTAGAGAGAGAGATAGAGAAGTTAAAAGAGAGAGAAGTAAAGAGAAAGAAAGAGAGAGAAAGAGATGTAGAAGGTGAGAGATAGAGGGAGAGGGAAAGAAGTGAGAGAGAGACATAGAAGTGAGAGAGAGAGAGAGAGAAGTAGAAAGAGAGAGAGAGAGAGAGAGAGAGAGAGAGAGTAGGAAGGGAGAGAGAGAATTTGAATGGGAGAGAGAAGTAGAAAGGGAGAGAATGAAATGGGAAAGGGAGAGTGAGAGTGAGAGAGAGAAAGGGAAGTTGAAATAGAGAGAGAGAGGGAGAGAGGGAGAGAGAGAACTAGAAAGAGAGATGTAGAGAGAAGTTGAAAGAGAAAGTGAGTGAGAGAAGTAGAAAGAGAGAGAGAGAGAGAGAGAGAGAGAGAGAGAGAGAGAGAGGTAGAAAAAAGAGGGAGAGAGTAGAAAGAGAGAGAGAAGTAGAAAGTGAGAGAGACAGAGAGTAGAAAGAGAGAGACAAAGGGAGAAAGAGAGAAAAAGAGAGTGAGAGAAAGAAAGAGAGAGAGAGAAAGGGAGAAAGAGAGAGTGAGAGAGAGAGAGAGAGAGAGAGAGAGAAAGGGAGAGAAAAGTAAAAAGGGAGAGGGAATTAGAAAGAAAGAGAGGGAGAGAGAGGGAAGTTGAAAGAGAGGGAGAGATAGAGGGAGAGAGAAGTTGAGAAAGACAGAGAGAGAAAGTACGGGATGGAGTAGTAGAAAGGGAGAGAGAGAGAGTGAGAGAGAGAATGAGCGAGAAAGAAAGAGAGTAAAGGGGGAGAAGTAAAGAGAGAGAATGGGAGTGCGTGGAGAGAGAGAGGGAGAGAGAGCGTGAGAGAGATTTGGAAAGAGAGACTAATAGTAGTAGACAGAGAGAGAGATAGAGAGGGAGATAAATAGGGAAAAAGAGAGAGAGAGGTGAGCAAGAGGGAGAAGTTGAAGGAGAGAGAGTAGAGAGAGATCGCGAGGAGGGAGAACAAGAGAAAGGGAGAGAAAGAAAGAGAGGGGGAGTGATGTCGAAGGAAACGAAGAAGTAGAAATAGAGAGGGAGTAGAAAGAGAGAGAGAGAGAGAAGTAGAAAGTGAGAGAGAGAGAAAGAGAGAGAGAGAGAAGATGAAAAAGGTAGAGAGAGCAAAGAGTGAGAGAGCGAAGTAGAAAGAGAAATTATAAAAATAAAAAGAGAGAGTGAGTGCACGTGAGAGAGAGAGAAGTAGAGTGAGTGAGATAAGTTGAAAGAGAGAGAGAGAGAGGGAGAGAGAGAAGTTGAAAGGGCAAAAAAGGGAGAGAGAGAGAGAAATAAAAAGAAAGAGAGAGAATGAGATATAGAGAAAAAGATAGTAGGAGTGGAAGTAGAAAGGGAGAGAGAATGAACTGGGAAAGGGAGAGTGAGAGTGAGAGTAAGAGAGAGAAAAGGAAGTTGAAAGAGAGAGAGAGAGAGAGAGGGAGAGAGAGAAGTAGAAAGAGAGATGTAGAGAGAAGTAGAAAGAGAAAGTAAGTGAGAAAAGTAGAAAGAGAGAGAGGTAGAAAAAGAGAGGGAGACAGTAGAAAGGGAGAGAGAAGTAGAAAGTGAGAGAGATAGTGAGTAGAAAGAGAGAGAGAAAGGGAGAAAGAGATAAAAAGAGAGTAAGAGAAAGAAAGAGAGAGAGAGAGGGAGAAAGAGAGAGAGAGAGAGAGAGAGAGAGAGAGAAGTAGAAAGAAAGAGAGGGAAAGAGAGAGAGGGAAGTTGAAAGAGAGAGAGAGAGAGAGAGAGAGAAGTTGAGAAAGACAGAGAGAGAGGGTGAAGGGGAGGTAGAGAGAGAGAGAGAGAGATAATGAGCGAGAAACAAAGAGAGTGAAGGGGGAGAAGTAAAGAGAGAGAATGGGAGAGCGTGGAGAGAGAGAGGGAGAGAGAGCGTGAGACAGATGTGGAAAGAGAGACTAATAGTAGTAGACAGAGAGAGAGAGAGGGAGATAAATAGAGAAAAAGAGGGAAAGAGAGGTGAGCAGGAGGGAGAAGTTGAAGGAGAGAGAGTAGTAGAGAGAGATAGCGAGGAGAGAGAACAAGAGAAAGGGAGAGAAAGAAAGAGAAGGGGCGTGAAGTAGAAGGAAACGAAGAAGTAGAAATAGAGAGGGAGTAGAAAGAGAGAGAGAGAGAGAGAGAGAGAGAGAAAGAGAGAAGATGAAAAAGGTAGAGGGCAAAGAGTGAGAGAGCGAAGTAGAAAGAGAAATTAAAAAAATAGAAAGAGAGAGAGAGTGCATGTGAGAGAGAGAAGTAGAGTGAGTGAGATAAGTTGAAAGAGAGAGAGAGAGAGAGAGAGAGAGGGAGAGAGAGAAGTTGAAAGGGCGAAAAAGGGAGAGAGAGAGAGAGAGAAATAAAAAGAAAGAGAGAGAATGAGATAGAGAGAGAAAGAGAGAGAAAGGGAGTTGGAGAGAAAGTAGAAAGGGAGAGAGAGTGGGAAAAAAAGGAAATGAGGGGGAGAGAGGGTGAAAAGTAGAGAGAGGGAGAGAGAGAAGTAGAGAGAGAAAAGAGAGAGAGGGAAGTAGAAGGAGAGAGAGAGAGGGAGAGAGAGAGAGAGAGAGGTAGAAAGAGAGAGAAGAAGAAAGTGAGAGAGTTAGTGGAAAGTTACAGAGAGAGAGAGAGAAAACTAGAAAGAGAGAGAGGCAGAAAGAGAGAGAGAAAGAAAGAGAGAGAGAGAGAGAGAGAAGTAGAAAGAGAAAGGGAAGTAAAAAGAATGAGTGGGAGAGAGAGGGGGAAGTGGAAAGAGGGAGAGAGAGAAAAGTAGAGAGAGAGAGAGAGAGAGAGAGAAAGAGCGAGATAGAGTAGTAGAAAGAGAGAGAGAGAAAAGAGTAAAGTAAGAGGGGGAAAAGTTGAGAGAGAATGAGTGAGGGTGGAGAGAGAGAGGGATAGGGAGAGAGAGCGAGAGAGATATGGAAAGACAGACAGAAAGAAGTAAAAAGAGAGAGAGAGAGAGAGAAAAGTAGAGAGAGAAAGAGAGAGATACAGAGAGAATAAAAAGTGGGAGAGAGTGGTGAGAGAGAGAGAGAGCAGTAGAGAGAGAGTGAAATACAAAAAGAGAGAGACAAGTAGAGAGAGAAAGAGAAGTAGAAGAGAGAAATAAAGAGAGAGAGAAAGAAAGAGGGAGAGAGTGAAGTAAATTGAGACAGCGAAGTAGAAAGAGAGTGAGAAAGAGAGAGAAGTAGGAAAGAGAGAGAGAGAGAAAGAGAGAGACAAAGAGAGAGAGTGAAAGAGAGTGAGAGTAGAAAGACCATGTAGAGAGAGAAAGAGAGAGAGAAAGCGATAGAAAAGTCAAAAGAGAGAAAGAGAGAGAAGTAGAAAGAGAGAGAGAGAGAGAGAGAGAGAGAGAGAGAGAGAGAGAGAGAGAGAGGGAGGGAGAGAACGAATGAGAGAGGGAAGTAGGAAAAGGGAGAGAGAAGTAGAAAGAGAAAGAGAGAGAAAAAAAGAAATGAGAGAGATAGAGAGCGAGAGAGTGATAGAGAGAACGGGAGGAGAGAGAGGGAGAGAGAAAAGTAGAAAGAGAGAGATAACTAGAAGAGAGATATATAGAGAGAGAGAGAAAAAGAGAGAGAGAGAGAGCGAAAGAGAGAGACAAAGAGAGAGAGTGAAAGAGAGTGAGAGTAAAAAGACCATGTAGAGAGTGAAAGAGAGTGAGAGTAAAAAGACCATGTAGAGAGAGAAAGAGAGAGAGAAAGCGATAGAAAAGTCAAAAGAGAGAAAGAGAGAAGTAGAAAGAGAGAGAGCGCACGAGAGAGAGAGAGAGAGAGAGAGAGAGAGGGAGGGAGAAAAAGAATGAAAGAGGGAAGTAGAAAAAGGGAGAGAGAAGTAGAAAGAGAAAGAGAGAGAGAAAAAAATGAAAAGAGAGAGATAGAAAGCGAGAGAGTGATGGAGAGAATGGGAGGAGAGAGAGGGAGAGAGAAAAGTAGAAAGAGAGAGATATAAGTAGAAGAGAGAGAGAGAGAGAGAGAGAGAAGTAAAAAGAGAGGGAGAGAGAGGGAAGTAGAAAGAGAGAGAGAGAGAGAGAGAGTGCTAGAAAGAGAGAGAATTAGAAAGAGAGAGAGTTAGTGGAAAGTTACAGAGAGAGAGAGAGAAAACTAGAAAGAGAGAGAGGAAGAAAGAGAGAGAGAAAGAAAGAGAGAGAGAGAAGTAGAAAGAGAAAGGGAAGTAGAAAGAATGAGTGGGAGAGAGAGAGAGGGAAGTGGAAAGAGGGAGAGAGAGAGAAGTAGAGAGAGACAGAGAGAGAGAAAGAGTGAGATATAGTAGTAGAAAGAGAGAGAGAGAGAAAAAAAAGTGTGAAGTAGAGAGGGGGGAAAGTAGAGAGAATGAGAGAGGGTGGAGAGAGAGAGGGACAGAGAGAGAGCGAGAGTGATATGGAAAGACAGACAGAAAGAAGTAAAAAGAGAGGGAGAGAGAGAGGAGTAGAGAGAGAAAGAGAGAGATAGAGAGAGAATAAAAAGTGGGATAGAGAGGTGAGAGAGAGAGCAGTAGAGAGAGAGTGAAAAACAAAAAGAGATAGAGAAGTAGAGAGAGAAAGAGAAAAAGAGAGAAAGAGAGAGAAAGAAAGAGAGAGAGTGAAGTAAAATGAGACAGCGAAGTTGAAAGAGAGTGGGAGAGAGAGAAGTAGGAAGAGAGAGAGAGTGAAAGAGAGTGAGAGTAGAAAGACCGTGTAAAGAGAGAAAGAGAGAGAGAAAGCGATAGAAAAGTCAAAAGAGAGAAAGAGAGAGAAGTAGAAAGTGAGAGAGAGAGAGAGAGAGAGAGAGAGAGAGAGAGAGAGGGAGAGAGTGAGAGAGAGAGAGAGGGAAGTAGAAAAAGGGAGAGAGAAGTAGGAAGAGAAAGAGAGAGAGAAAAAAAAGAAAAGAGAGAGATAGAGAGCGAGAGAGTGATAGAGAAAATGGGAGGAGAGAGAGGGAGAGAGAAATGTAGAAAGAGAGAGAGATAAGTAGAAGAGAGATAGAGAGAGAGAGATAGAAACAGAGAGAGAAGTAGGAAGAGAGAGAGAGAGAAAGAGAGAGAGAGAGAGAAAGAGAGAGACAAAGAGAGAGAGTGAAAGGGAGTGAGAGTAAAAAGACCATGTAGAGTGAGAAGAGAGAGAGAAAGCGATAGAAAAGTCAAAAGAGAGAAAGAGAGAAGTAGAAAGAGAGAGAGCACGAGAGGGAGAGAGAGAGAGAGAGAGGGAGGGAGGGAGAGAAAGAATGAGAGAGAAGTAGAAAAAGGGAGAGAGAAGTAGAAAGAGAAAGAGAGAGTGAAAAAAAGAAAAGAGAGAGATAGAGAGCGAGAGAGTGATAGAGAGAATGGGAGGAGAGAGAGGGAGAGAGAAAAGTAGAAAGAGAGAGATAAGTAGAAGAGAGAGAGAGAGAGAGCAGTAAAAAGAGAGGGAGAGAGAGAAACAAAGAGATAGAGAGAAAAAGTGAAGAGAAAAAGAGAGAGAGAAGCAGAAAAAGAGAGAGAAAGATAGAGATAGAAAAAGGGAAAGAGAGAAGTAGAGAGAGAGAGAGAGAGATAGAGAGGTAGAGGGAGATAGAAAGAGAAAGAGTACGAGAGAGAGAATTAGATAGAGAGAAACAAAGAAGTAGAGAGAGAGAAGTAGAAAGAAAGAGGGAGAGAGAGAGAGAGAAAGAAGAGAGGGGGAGAGAGAGACAAAGGGAGAAAGAGAGAAAAAGAGAGGGAGAAGTAGAAAAAGAGAGAGAGAGCAAGGGAGAGATGTAGAAAAAGTGAGAGAGAAAAAGTGAGAGCTCACTAAAGTAGCAAGAGAGAGAAAAAGAGAGCACTCTAAAGTATAGAGTGAGAGAGAGAAGTGAGAAACAGAGCAGTAAAGAGAGAAATGAAAAAAAAGAGGGAGAGAAAGAGAGAAAGAGAGAGAGAGAGTGAAGAGAGAGAGAGAAGAGAGAGTGAGGAGAGAGGGGGATGGAGAGAGAGAGAGAGAGAGAGAGAGAGAGAGACACAGGGAGAAAGAGAGAAAAAGAGAGGGAGAAGTTGAAAAAGAGAGAGAGTGAGAGAGATGTAGAAAAAGTGAGAGAGAGAAAGTGAGAGCACACTAAAGTACAAAGAGAGAGAAAAAGAGAGCTCTCTAAAGTAGAGAGTGAGAGAGAGAAGAGTGAGAGGGAGAAGTAGAGAGAGAAATGAAAAAAAAGAGAGGGAGAATAAGAGAAAGAGAGAGAGACAAGAAAGAGAGAGAAGAGAGAGTGAGGAGAGAGGGGGATGGAGAGAGAGAGCGAGCAAGAGAGAGAGAAAGAGAGGGAGAAGTAGAAAGAGAGAGAGAGAGAGAGAGAAACAGAGGGAGAGAGAGGGAGGGAGGGAGGGAAAGAAGTAGAAAGAGATAGGGAGAGAGAGAAAGAGAGAGCTCTCTGAAGTAGAGAAAGAAGTGGAGTAAGAGAGATAAAGAGAGGTAAGAGAGGCAGGGAGAAGAAGTGAGAGAGGGAAGTAAAAAGAGAGAGTGATAGGGAGAAGTAGAGAGAAAGAGAGAAGTAGAAAGAGAGAGAGGGAGAAGTAGAGGGAGAGATAGAGAAGTTAAAAGAGATGGAAGTGAAGAGAAAGAAAGAGAGAGAAAGAGATGTAGAAGGTGAGAGAGACAGAGGGGAGAGAGAGAAGAGGGAGAGGCAGAGGTGAGAGAGAGAGAGAGAGAGAGAGAGAGAGAGAGAGAGAGAGAGAAGTATGAAGAGAGAGAATGGGAGAGAAAGAAGAGAGAGATAGAGAAGTAGAAAAAGAGAGATAGATATAGAAGTAGAAAGAGAGAGAGAAATAGAAAAAGAGAGAGAGAGAGAGAGAGAGAGAGAGAGAGAGTAGAAAGGGAGAGAGAGAATTTGAAAGGGAGAGAGAAGAATTTGAAAGGGAGAGAGAGAATTTGAAAGGGAGAGCATGAACTGGGAAAGGGAGAGTGAGAGTGAGAGTGAGAGAGAAAGGGAAATTGAAAGAGAGAGAGAGAGAGGGAGAGAGAGAAGTAGAAAGAGAGATGTAGAGAGAAGTAGAAAGAGAAAGTGAGTGAGAGAAGTAGAGAGAGAGAGAGAGAGAGAGAGAGGTAGAAAAAAAGAGGGAGAGAGTAGAAAGAGAGAGAGAAGTAGAAAGTGAGAGAGATAGAGAGTAAAAAGAGAGAGACAAAGGGAGAAAGAGACAAAAAGAGAGTGAGAGAAAGAAAGAGAGAGAGAAAAAGGGAGAAAGAGAGAGTGAGAGAGAGAGAGAGAGAGAGAGAGAGGTAAAAAGGGAGGGGGAAGTAGAAAGAAAGAGAGGGAGAGAGAGGGAAGTTGAAAGAGAGAGTGTGATAGAGAGAGAAGTTGAGAAAGACAGAGAGAGAAAGTACGGGATGGAGTAGAAGAAAGAGAGAGAGAGACAGAGAATGAGCGAGAAAGAAAGAGAGTAAAGGGGGAGAAGTAAAGAGAGAGAATGGGAGAGCGTGGAGAGAGAGAGGGACAGAGAGCGTGAGAGAGATGTGGAAAGAGAGACTAATAGTAGTAGACAGAGAGAGAGAGGGAGATAAATAGAGAAAAAGAAAGAGAGAGAGGTGAGCAAGCGGGAGAAGTTGAAGGAGAGAGAGTAGTAGAGAGAGATAGCGAGGAGAGAGAACAAGAGAAAGGGAGAGAATGAAAGAGAGGGGGAGTGAAGTAGAAGGAAAAGAAGAAGTAAAAATAGAGAGGGAGTAGAAAGAGAGAGAGAGAGAGAGAGAAGTAGAATGTGAGAGAGAGAGAGAGAGAAAGAGAGAGAGATGATGAAAAAGGTAGAGAGAGAAAAGAGTGAGAGAGCGAAGTAGAATGAGAAATTAAAAAAATAGAAAAGAGAGAGAGTGCACGTGAGAGAGAGAGAAGTAGAGTGAGTGAGATAAGTTGAAAGAGAGAGAGAATGAGAGAGAGAGAGGGAGAGAGAGAAGTTGAAAGGGCAAAAAAGGGAGAGAGAGAGAGAGAAATAAAAAGAAAGAAAGAGAATGAGATAGAGAGAGAATGAGAGAGAAAGAGAGTAGGAGAGAAAGTAGAAAGGGAGAGAGAGTGGGAATAAAAGGAAATGAGTGGGAGAGAGGGTGAAAAGTTGAAAGAGAGAGAGAGAGGGGCTGGGAGAGAGAAAGAAGTGGAGAGAGAGGGAGAGAGGGAAGTAGAGAGAGAAAAGAGATAGAGAGAGAGAGTGAGGTAGAAAGAGAGAGAAGTAGAAAGAGAGAGAGTTAGTGGAAAGTTATAGAGTGGGAGAGAGAAAACTAGAAAGAGAGAGAGGGAGAAAGAGAGAGAGAAAGAAAGAGAGAGAGAGAAGTAGAAAGGGAAAGGGAAGTAGAAAGAATGACTGAGAGAGAGAGAGAGGGAAGTGGAAAGAGGGAGAGAGAGAGAAGTAGAGAGAGACAGAGAGAGAGAAAGAGCGAGATAGAGTAGTAGAAAAAGAGAGAGAGAGAGAAAAAGAGTGAAGTAGAGAGGGGGAAAAGTAGAGAGAGAATGAGAGAGGGTGGAGAGAGAGAGAGGGATAGAGAGAGCGAGAGAGATATGGAAAGACAGACAGAAAGAAGTAAAAAGAGAGAGAGAAGTAGAGAGAGATAGAGAGAGATAGAGGGAGAATAAAAAGTAGGAGAGAGAGGTGAGAGAGAGAGAGAGAGCTGTAGAGAGAGAGTGAAATACAAAAAGAGAGAGAGAGAAGTTGAGAGATAAAGGGAGAAAGAGAGAAAGAGAAGTAGAAGAGAGAAAGAGAGAGAAAGTGAAGAGAGAGAGAGTGAAGTAAAATGAGACAGCGAAGTAGAAAGAGAGTGGGAGAGAGAGAGTGAAGTAGGAAGAGAGAGAGAGAAAGAGAGAGACAAAGAGAGAGAGAGTGAAAGAGACTGAGAGTAGAAAGACCATGTAGAGAGAGAAAGAGAGAGAGAAAGCGATTGAAAAGTCAAAAGAGAGAAAGAGGGAGAAGTAGAAAGAGAGAGTGAGCGAGAGAGAGAGAGAGAGAGAGAGAGAGAGAGGGAGGGAGAGAAAGAATGAGAGAGGGAAGTAGGAAAGGGAGAGAGAAGTAGAAAGGGAAAGAGAGGGATAGTAAAAAAAAGATAGAGATAGAGACTGAGAGAGTGATAGAGAGAATGGGAGGAGAGAGAGGGAGAGAGAAAAGTAGAAAGAGAGAGAGATAAGTAGAAGAGAGATATAGAGAGAGTGAGAGAGGGAGAAACCGAGAGAGAAGTAGGAGAGAGAGAGAGAGACAGAAAGAGAGAGACAAAGAGAGTGAAAGAGTGTGAGAGTAAAAAGACCACGTAGAGAGAGAAAGAGAGAGAGAGAAAGTGATAGAAAAGTTAAAAGAGAGAAAGAGAGAAGTAGAAAGAGAGAGAGCACGAGAGAGAGAGTGTGAGAGAGAGAGAGAGAGAGAAAGAATTAGAGAGGAAAGTAGAAAAAGGGAGAGAGAAGTAGAAAGAGAAAGGGAGAGAGAAAAAAAGGAAAAGAGATAGATAAAGAGCGAGAGAGTGATAGAGAGAATGGGAGGAGAGAGAGGGAGAGAGAAAAGTAGAAAGTGAGAGAGATAAGTAGAAGAGAGAGTGAGAGAGAGAGAGCAGTAAAAAGAGAGGGAGAGAGAGAAACAGAGAGATAGAGAGAAAAAGTGAAGAGAAAAAGAGAGAGAGAAGTAAAAAAAGAGAGAGAGATAGTGATAGAAAAAGAGATAGAGAGAAGTAGAGAGAGAGAGAGAGGTAGAGGGAGATAGAAAGAGAAAGAGTACGAGAGAGATAATTAGAGAGAGAGAAACAAAGAAGTAGAGAGAGAGAAGTAGAAAGAAAGAGAGAGAGAGAGAGAAAGAAGAGAGGGGGAGAGAGAGACAGAGGGAGAAAGAGAGAAAAAGAGAGGGAGAAGTAGAAAAAGAGAGAGAGAGAGTGAGAGAGAGATGTAGAAAAAGTGAGGGAGAAAAAGTGAGTGCTCACTAAAGTAGCAAGAGAGAGAAAATGAGAGCACTCTAAAGTAGAGAGTGAGAGAGAGAAGAGAGAGACGGAGCAGTAAAGAGAAATGAAAAAAAAGGAGAGAGAGAAGGAGAGAAAGAGAGAGAGAGAGAGAGAGAGAGAGAGGAGAGAGAGAGTGAGGAGAGAGGGGGATGGAGAGAGAGAGAGAGAGAGAGAGAGAGAAAAAGAGAGGGAGAAGTAGAAAGAGAGGGAGAGAAAGAGAGAGATAGAGAGAAAAAGTGGAAAGAGAAAAAGGGTGAGAGAAGTAGAGAGAGAGAGAGAGAGCGATCAAGAGAGAGACAAAGAGAAAGAGAGAAAGAGAGAGAGAGAGAGAGGTAAAGAGAGATAGAAAGAGAAAGAGTAGAGATAGAAAGAGAGAGGGGCAGAGAGAGACATAGGGAGAAAGAGAGAGAAAGAAAGAGAGAGAGAGAGAGAAGTAGTAAGAGAAAGGAAAGTAAAAAAGAATGAGTGGGAGAGAGAGAGGGAAGTGGAAAGAGGGAGAGAGAGAGAAGTAGAGAGAGACAGAGAGAGAGAAAGAGCGAGATAGAGTAGTAGAAAGAGAGAGAGAGAAAGAAAAGAGTGCAGTAGAGAGGGGAAAAGTAGAGAGAGAATGAGAGAGGGTGGAGAGAGAGAGTGATAGAGAGAGAGTGCGAGAGAGATATGAAAAGATAGACAGAAAGAAGTAAAAAGAGAGAGAGAGAAGTAGAGAGAGAAAGAGAGAGATAGAGAGAGAATAAAAAGTGAGAGAGAGAGGTGAGAGAGAGAGAGAGCAGTAGAGAGAGAGTGAAATACAAATAGGAGAGAGAGGAGTAGAGAGAGAAAGAGAGAAAGAGAGAAAGAGAAGTAGAAGAGAGAAAGAGAGAAAAAGAGAGAGAGAGAGTGAAGTAAAATGAGACAGCGAAGTAGAAAGAGCATGGGAGAGAGAGAGAAGTAGGAAGAGAGAGAGAGAGAAAGAGAGAGACAACGAGAGAGAAAGTGAAAGAGAGTGAGAGTAGAAAGGCCATGTTGAGAGAGAAAGAGAGAGAGAAAGCGATAGAAATGTCAAAAGAGAGAAAGAGAGAGAAGTAGAAAGAGAGAGAGCGAGAGAGAAAGGGAGTGAGTGAGAGAGAGAGAGAGAGGGAGGGAGAGAAAGAATGAGAGAGGGAAGTAGAAAAAGGGAGAGAGAAGTAGAAAGAGAAAGAGAGAGAGAAAAAAGAAGAAAAGAGAGAGATAGAGAGTGAGAGAGTGATAGAGAGAATGGGAGGAGAGAGAGGGAGAGAGAAAAGTAGAAAGAGAGAGAGATAAGTAGAAGAGAGATATATATAGAGAGAGAGAAACAGATAGAGAAGTAGGAAGAGAGAGAGAGAGAGAGAGAAAGAGAGAGACAAAGAGAGAGTGAAAGTGAGTGAGAGTAAAAAGACCATGTAGAGAGAGAGAGAGAGAGAGAAAGCGATAGAAATGTCAAAAGAGAGAAAGAGAGAAGTAGAAAGAGAGAGAGCGAGAGAGAGAGAGAGAGAGAGAGAGAGAGAGAGAGAGAGAGAGAGAGAGGGAGAGATAGAATGAGAGAGGAAAGTAGAAAAAGGGAGAGAGAAGTAGAAAGAGAGAGAGAGAGAGAAAAAAAAAGAAAAAAGAGAGATAGATAGCGAGAGTGATTGAGAAAATGGGAGGAGAGAGAGGGAGAGAGAAAAGTAGAAAGAGAGAGAGATAAGTAGAGGAGTGTGAGAAAGAGAGAGAGAGAGAGAGAGAGAGGGAGAGAGAGCAGTAAAAAGAGAGGGAGAGAGAGAAACAGAGAGATAAAGAGAAAAAGTGAAGAGAAAAAGAGAGAGAGAAGTAGAAAAACACAAAGAGAAATAGAGATAGAAAAAGAGAATTAGTGAAGTAGAGAGAGAAAGAGGGAGAGAGAGAGAGAGAGAGGTAGAGGGAGATAGATTGAGAAGGAGTATGAGAGAGAGAATTAGAGAGAGAGAAACAAAGAAGTAGAGAGAGAAGTAGAAAGAAAGAGAGAGAGAGAGAGAAAGAAGAGAGGGGGAGAGAGAGACAGAGGGAGAAAGAGAGAAAAAGAGAGGGAGAAGTAGAAAAAGAGAGAGAGAGTGAGAGTGAGATGTAGAAAAAGTGAGAGCTCACTAAAGTAGCAAGAGAGAGAAAAAGAGAGCTCTCTAAAGTAGAGAGTAAGAGAGGGAAGAGAGACGGAGCAGTAAAGAGAGAACTGAAAAAAAAAAAGAGGGAGAGAAAGAGAGAGAGAGAGAGATGAGAGAGAGAAAAGTGAGAGTGAGGAGAGAGGGGGATAGAGAGAGAGCGAGAGAGAGAGAGAAAGAGAGGGAGAAGTAGAAAGAGAGGGAAAAGTAGAAAGAGAGAGATAGAGAGAAAAAGTGGAAAGAGAAAAAGGGTGAGAGAAGTAGAAAGAGAGAGAGAGAGCGATAAAGAGAGAGACAAAGAGAAAGAGAAAGAGAGAGAGAGAGGTAGAGAGAGATAGAAAGAGAAAGAGTACGAAAGAGAGTTAGAGAGAGAGAAACATAGAAGTAGAGAGAGATAAGTAGAAAGAGAGAGAGGGAGAGAGAAAGAAGAGAGGGGGTGAGAGAGACAGGAGGAAAAGAGAGAAAAAGAGAGGGAGAAGTTGAAAAAGAGAGAGAGTGAGAGAGAGATGTAGAAAAAGTGAGAGAGAGAAAGTAATAGCACACTAAAGTACAAAGAGAGAGAAAGAGAGAGCTCTCTAAAGTAGAGAGTGAGAGAGAGAAGAGTGGGAGGGAGTAGTAGAGAGAGAAATGAAAAAAAAAGAGTGAGAAGAAGAGAAAGAGAGAAAGAGAGACAAGAGAGAGAGAAAAGAGAGAGTGATGAGAGAGGGGATGGGGAGAGAGAGCGAGAGAGAGAGGGAGAGAAAGAGAAGAGAGAGAGAGAGAGAGAGAGAGAGAGAGAGAGAGAGAGAGAGAGAGAAAGAGGGAGAGAGAGAGAGAGGGAGGGTGAGAAGTAGAAAGAGATAGGGAGAGAGAGAGAGAGAGAGAGTGTAAGAGAGAGAGAGAGAGGGAGGGAGTAAGAGAGACAAAGAGAGGTAAGAGAGAGAGAGAGTGAGAGAGAA
>JAMYWD010001501.1:0-5000 GCA_028583415.1 Protea cynaroides
AAAGAGAGAGAGAGAGAGAGAGAAAGAGGGAGGAGAGAAGGAGAGAGAGGGAGAGATAGGAGAGATGAAAGAGAGAGAGAAAGAAGTAGTAAGAGAGAGAAGAAGAAGAAAGGGTGAGAGAAGAAGAAAGAGGGAGATGTAGAAAGAGAGAGTGAGAAGTAGGGGAGAGAGAAAGACAGAGAAGTATAAAGAGAGGGAGAAGAGAGAGGGAGAGAGAAAAGAGAGAGAGAGACAGAGGAGGGAGAGAGAGAGAGAGAGAGAGAGAGAGAGAGAGAGAGAGACGGAGGAAAGAGAGATAAAGAGAGAGAGTGGAAAGAGAGAGAGAGAAAGAAAGAGAGAGAAGTAGAAAGAGAGATAGAGAGAAAGAGAGAGAAGTGGGAGTGAGAGAGAAAAAGAGAGTAAGATGTTAAGAAAGAGAGAGGCAGAGAGAGTGAAAAGTAGAAAGTGAGAAAGAAAGAGATAGAGAGAGAAGGGAAAAGAGAGACAGGAGAAGGAGAAGAAAAAGAGAGGGAGAAGTAGCAAGAAAGAGAGAGTGAGAGAGAGAAGTAGAAAGAAAGAGAGTGGGGACGAAAACGAGAGAGAATGAGGGAGAGAGAGAAAGCGAGTAGAAAGGGGAGAGAGAGGGAAAAGGAGAGAGAGAGAGAAATGGAATAAGATAGAGAAGTGGAGAGAAAGAGAGATAAAAGTTGAAAAAGAGAGAGATTATGGATTAGGAAAGAAAAAGGGAAAGAGAGAGAAGTAGAGAGAGGTGAGAAATGGAGAGAGGGGAGAGGTAGGAGAAAGAGAGAGAGAAAGAAGTAGTGAGAGAGAGAGAGAAGAAGAAAGGTGAGTGAGAAGAAGAAGAAAGAGGGAGATGTAGAAAGAGAGAGTCGATGGGGGGAGAGAGAGAGAGACAGAAAAGTATAAAGAAAGAGAGAAGTTGAGGGAGAGAGAAAAGAGAGAGAGAGAGAGAGAGAGAGAGAGAGAGAGAGGGAGGAAAGGGATTGGGAAGTTGAGAAAGAGAGAGAGAAGTAGAGAGATAGAGAGGGAAGTAGAGAGAAAAGAGACGAGAGAGACTGAAGTAAAAAGAGAAACGAAGTAGAAAGAGAGAAGATAAAGAGAGAAAAAGAGAGAAAGAGAAAAGGGAAAAGAGAGAGAGAGAGAGAGAGAGAGAGAGAGTGAGAATGAGGAGAGAGAGTGAGAGAATTAGAAAGATTTGAAAGGAGAGAGAGAAAGAGAGAGTGAGTATGAGGGAGAGAGAAATTTGAAATATTAGAGAGAGAAAGAGAGAGAGAGAGGAGAGAGAAAGGTAGGGAGGGAAAAGAAGAAAGAGAGGGTCTGAGAGAGAGAGAGAGTGAGTGTGGGAGAGAGAGAGAGTGAGAAAGAAAGCAGGAGAGAGTGAGAAGTTGAATGAGAGGGAGTCACAAAGAGGGAGAAAATAAATAGAGAGAGAGAAAGGGAGAGAAGAAGAAAGAGAATAAGGAGAGAGTGTGAAGTACATAGAGGTTGAGAGAGAGAAGTAGACAGAGAGAATGAGACAGAAGAGACAGATAGAGAAAGAGAGAGAGAGAGAGACAGGGAGAAGTAGAGAGAGAGAGAAAAAAGTAGGGGGGAGAGAACAGAGAAGTATAGATAGAGAAGTAAAGAGAAAGAGAGCGAGAGATAGAGGGAGAGAAAGAGAAAAGTAAAAAGAGAGAGGGAAAACTTGAAGAGAGAGAGATGGAGAAGTAAAATGAGAGAGAATTAGAGAGAGAAAAAGAGATTAAAAAGAGAGACAAAGAGAGACAAAGAGGGAAAAAGGGAGAGAGAGAGGGAGAGAAAGAGAGGGAGCGAGAGAGAGAGAGTAAAGAAAGAGAGAGAGAGAGAGAGAGAGAGAGAAAGAAAGAGGGAGAGAGAGGGAGAAGTAGAAGGTGAGGGAGGAAGAGAGAGAAAGCGGGAGTGAAGTAGACAGAGAGAAAGAGACAGAACAGATAGATAGAGAAAGAGAAAGAGAGAGGGATAGGGAGAGGTAGTGAGAGAAAAGTAGAGGGAGAGAGAACAAAGAACTTTAGATAGAGAAGTAGAGAGAAAGAGCGCGAGAGATAGAGGGAGAGAAAGAGAAAAGTAAAAAGAGAGAGAGAAAAGTAGGAAGAGAGAGAGATGGAGAAGTAAAACAAGAGAGAATTAAAGAGGGAAAAAGAGATTAAAAAGAGAGACAAAGACAGACAAAGAGGGAAAAAGGGAGAGACAGAGAGGGCGAGAAGGAGAGGGAGTGAGAGAAAGAGAGTAATGAGAGAGAGAGAGAGAGAGAGAGAGAGAGAGAGAAGTAAAAAGAGAGAAAGAGAAAGAGAGAGGGAGAGAGAGAGAGAGAAAAGTAGAAGGAGCGGGAGGGAGAGAGAGAAAGGTGAGAGTAAAAAAAGAAGAGTGAGAGAGAGAGGTAAGAGTAAAAAGAGAGAGAGAGAGGGAGAGAGGTAAAAATAGTGAAAGTAAGAATAAGAAAGAGAGAAAGATAGGGAGAGAGAGGAGGAGAGAGAGAGAGAGAGAGAGAGAGAAAGAGAGAGAGAAGAAAGAGAGAGAAAGAGAGAGAGAGATAGGGAGAGATGCAAAGAGAGTGAGAAAAAGGAAAGGAGAAGGGAGAGAGCAAAAAGTAGAGAGGTTGAGAGAGAGAAGAAGAATGAGAGAAATGGATTGGATAGAGAGAGAGAGAAGTGGAATGAGAGAAAGCGGGGTAGAAAGAGAGTGAGAGAGAAGTGGAATGAGAGAGAGAGAAAAAGAAAGGGAGAAAAGTAGAAAGAAAGAGAGAGAGAGAGAAAGAGAAAAAAGTGGAGAGAGAGAGAAAGAGAGTGAGAGTTGAAAGAATGATAGAGAAAGAGAGAGAAAGAGGCAGAGAGAGAAATGTAGAAAGTGAGAAAGAAAGAGACAGAGAGAGAGAAGCCGAAAAAGAGAGACAGAGCAAGAGAAGTGAAAGAGAGGTTGAGAGAGAGAAGAAGAATGAGAGAAATAGATTGGAGAGAGAGAGAGAAAGAGAGAGAGAGAGAGAGAGGGGTAGAAAGAGAGTGAGAGAAGTAGATTGAGAGAGAGAGAGAGAGAAAAAGAAAGAGAGAAAAGTAGAAAGAAAGAGGGAGAGAAAGAGAGAAAATTGGAGAGAGAGAGAGAGAAAGAGAGTGAGAGTTGTAAGAAAGATAGAGAAAGAGAGTGAAAGAGGTAGAGAGAGAAATGTAGAAAGTGAGAAAGAAAGAGACTAAGAGAGAGAAGTCGAAAAAGAGAGACCGAGAAAGAGAAGTGAAAGAGAGGGAGAAATAGCAAGAAAGAGAGAGTGAGCGAGAGAGAGAAGTAGAAAGAAAGAGAGTGGTAGCCGTAAAATGAGAGAGAACTAGGGAGAGAGAGAAAGCTAGTAGAAACGGGGAGAGAGAGAGGGCGAGAGAGAGTGAGAGAGAAATGAAAGAGATAGAGAAGTGGATAGAAAGAGAGATAAAAGTTGAAATGAGAGGGAGAGTGTGAATTAGAAAGAGAAAGAGGGAGGGAGAGAAGTAGAGAGAGAGAGAAGTGGAGAAGATAGGAGAGATAGAGAGAGTGATAGAAAGAAGTAGTGAGAGAGAGAAGAAGAAGAAAGGGAGAGAGAAGAAGAAGAAAGTGGGAGATGTAAAAGGAGAGTGAGAAGTAGGGAGAGAGAGAAAGACAAAGAAGTATAGAGGGAGAGAAGTAGAGGTAGAGAGAAAAGAGGGAGAGGGAGAGAGAGAGAGAGAGAGAAGGAGAGAGGGAGAAGAGAGAGAGAGAGGTTGAAAGAGAGAGAGAAAAGTGAGAGAGAGAGTGAAAGAAAGAGAGAGAAGTAGAAAGAGAGAGAGAAAGGGAGAAAGAGAGAGAGAAAGAGTGAGAGTAAGAGTGGAGAGAGAGAGAGAGAGAGAGAGAGTGAGAGTTGTAAGAAAGGGAATGAAAGGGAGAGAGAGGAAGAGAGAGAGAGAAAAGTAGAAAGTGAGAAAGAAAGAGACAGAGAGAGTGAAGCAGAAAAAGAGAGACAGAGAAAGAAAAGTGAAAGAGAGGGAGAAATAGCAAGAAAATAGAGTGAGCGAAAGAGAGAAGTAAAAAGAAAGGGAGTGGTTTTCGTAAAACGAGAGATCACTAGGGAGAGAGAGAAAGCGAGTAGTAAGGGAGAGAGAGAGAGGGAGAGAGAAGGAGAGAAATGAAAGAGATAGAGAAGTGGATAGAAAGAGAGATAAAAGTTGTAAATAGAGAGTGAGTATGTGAATTAGAAAGAGAATGAGGGAGGGAGAGAAGTAGAGAGAGAGAAGTGGAGATGATAGGAGAGATAGAGAGAGAGGAGTGGAGGGAGGGAGAGATAGGAGAGATAGAGAGAAAGATAGAGGGAAAAAAGTAGTGAGAGAGAGAAGAAGAAGAAAGGGCGAGAGAAGGAGAAGAATGTGGGAGATGTAGGAAGAGAGAATGAGAAGTAGGGAGAGAGGGAAAGAAAGAGATGTATAAAGTGGGAGAAAAGTAGAGGGAGAGAGAAAAGAGAGAGAGAGGGAGGGAGAGAGAGAAAAAGAGAGAAAAAGAGAGAGAGAGAGAGAGAGAAAGAGAGAGAGAGGTTGAAAGAGAGAGGGAAAGTGAGAGAGAGAGAAAGAAAGAGAGAGAAGTAGAAAGGGAGAGAGAAAGAGAGAGAAGTGGAGAGAGAGAGAAAGAGTAAGTGTTGTAAGAAAGAGAGAGAAGGAGAGATAGGCAGAGAGAGAGAAAAGTAGAAAGTGAGAAAGAAAGAGACAGAGAGAGAGAGAAGCAGAAAAAGAGATCAGAGCAAGAGTAGTAAAAGAGAGGGAGAAGTAGCAAGAAAGAGAGAGTGAGAGAGAGAGAAGTAGAAAGAAAGTGAGTGGGAGACGTTAAATGAGAGAGAACTAGGGAGAGAGAGATAGAGAGAGAGAGAAATGAAAGAGATAGAGAAGTGGCGAGAAGGAGAGATAATTGTTGAAAAGAGAGAGAGAGTGTGTAAATTTGAAAGAGAAAGAGAGAGAGAGAGAGAAGTAGAGGGAGAGAGAAGTGGAGAGAGGGAGAGA
>JAMYWD010001501.1:10000-12500 GCA_028583415.1 Protea cynaroides
GAGAGAGAGAGATAGAGAGAGAAAGGTAGGGAGGGAAAAGAAGAAAGAGAGAAGTGCGAGAGAGAGAGAGAGTGAGTGAGAAAGAGAGAGAGTGAGAAAGAAAGCAGGATAGAGTGAGAAGTTGAATGAGAGGGAGTCACAAAGAGAGAAAAGAAATAGAGAGAGAGAGAAGAAGAAAGTGAATAGGGAGAGAGTGTGAAGTACAGAGAGGTTGAGAGAGAGAAGTAGACAGAGAGAAAGAGATAGAAGAGACCAATAGAGAAAGAGAAAGAGAGAGAGACAGGGAGAAGTAGAGAGAGAGAGAGAGAGAGAAAAGTAGGGGGAGAGAGAACAGAGAAGTATTGATAGAGAAGTAGAGAGAAAGAGAGCGAGAGATAGAGGGAGAGAAAGAGAAAAGTAAAAAGAGAGAGGGAAAAGTAGGAAGAGAGAGAGATGGAGAAGTAAAACGAGAGAGAATTAGAGAGAGAAAAAGAGATTAAAAAGAGCGACAATGAGAGACAAAGAGGGAAAAAGGGAGAGAGAGGGGGAGAGAAAGAGAGGGAGCGAGAGAGAGAGAGTAAAGAAAGAGAGAGAGAGAGAGAGAAAGAAAGAGGGAGAGAGAGGGAGAAGTAGAAGGTGAGGGAGGGAGAGAGAGAAAGCGGGAGAGAAGTAGACAGAGAGAAAGAGATAGAAGAGACCGATAGAGAAAGAGAAAGAGAGAGAGATAGGGAGAAGTAAAGAGAGAAAAGTAGAGGGAGAGAGAATAGAGAAGTTTAGATAAAGAAGTAGAGAGAAAGAGAGCGAGAGATAGAGGGAGAGAAAGAGAAAAGTAAAAAGAGAGAGAGAAAAGTAAAAAGGGAGAGAGATGGAGAAGTAAAACGAAGAGAGAATTAGAGAGAGAAAAAGAGATTAAAAAGAGAGACAAAGACAGACAAAGAGGGAAAAAGGGAGAGACAGAGAGGGGGAGAAGGAGAGGGAGCGAGAGAAAGAGAGAGAGTAATGAAAGAGAGAGAGAGAGAGAGAGAGAGAGAGAGAGAGAGAGAAAGAGAGAGAGAGAGAGAGAGAGTGAGAGAGAGAGAAAAAGAAAAGTAGAAGGAGCGGGAGGGAGAGAGAGAAAGGTGAGAGTAAAAAAAGAAGAGTGAGAGAGAGAGAGGTAAGAGTAAAATGAGAGAGAGAGGGAGAGGAGAATAGTGAAAGTAAGAATAAGAAAGAGGTAAAGAGAGGGAGAGAGAGAGAGAGAGAGAGAGAGAGAGAGAGAAAGCAGGAGAGAGTAAGAAGAAGAGAGAGAGGAGAGAGAGAGAGAGAGAGAATAAAGAGAGAGAGAGAATAAAGAGAGAGAGAGAGAGAAAGAAAGAGAGAGAGATAGGGAGAGATGCAAAGAGAGAGAGAAAAAGGAAAGGAGAAGGGAGAGAGCGAAAAGTAGAGAGGTTGAGAGAGAGAGAAGAGGAATGAGAGAAATAGATTGGACAGAGAGAGAAAGAGAGAGAGCGGGGTAGAAAGAGAGTGAGAGAGAAGTGGAAAGAGAGAGAGAAAAAAAGAAAGGGAGAAAAGTAGAAAGAAAGAGAGAGAGAGAGAAAGAGAAAAAAGTGGAGAGAGAGAGAAAGAGAGTGAGAGTTGTAAGAAAGATAGAGAAAGAGAGAGAAAGAGGCAGAGAGAGAAATGTAGAAAGTGAGAAAGAAAGAGACAGAGAGAGAGAAGCCAAAAAAGAGACAGAGGAAGAGAAGTGAAAGAGAGGTTGAGAGAGAGAAGAAGAATGAGAGAAATAGATTGGAGAGAGAGGGAGAAAGAGAGAGAGAGAAAGCGGGGTAGAAAGAGAGTGAGAGAAGTAGAAAGAGAGAGAGAGAGAGAAAGAATGATAGAAAAGTATAAAGAAAGAGGGAGAGAAAGAGAGAAAATTTGAGAGAGAGAGAGTAAGAGTTGTAAGAAAAATAGAGAAAGAGAGTGAAAGAGGCAGAGAGGGAAATGTAGAAAGTGAAAAAGAAAGAGACTAAGAGAGAGAAGTCAAAAAAGAGAGACCGAGAAAGAGAAGTGAAAGGGAGGGAGAAATAGCAAGAAGGAGAGAGTGAGCGAGAGAGAGAAGTAGAAAGAAAGAGAGTGGTAGCCGTAAAATGAGAGAGAACTAGGGAGAGAGAGAATGCTAGTAGAAACGGGGAGAGAGAGAGAGGGCGAGAGAGAGTGAGAGAGAAATGAAAGAGATAGAGAAGTGGATAGAAAGAGAGATAAAAGTTGAAATGAGAGAGAGAGTATGTGAATTAGAAAGAGAAAGAGGGAGGGAGAGAAGTAGAGAGAGAGAGAAGTGGAGAAGATAGGAGAGATAGAGAGAGTGATAGAAAGAAGTAGTGAGAGAGAGAAGAAGAAGAAAGGGAGAGAGAAGAAGAAGAAAGTGGGAGATGTAGAAAGAGAGAGTGAGAAGTTGGGAGAGAGAGAATGACAGAGAAGTATAGAGAGAGAGAAGTAGAGGGAGGGAGAAAAGAGAGAGAGTGAAAGAGAGAGAGAGAGAGAGAGACGTAGTGAGAGAGGG
>JAMYWD010001502.1:0-13000 GCA_028583415.1 Protea cynaroides
GAGAGAGGGAGAGAGAGAGAGAGCGAAATGAAAGAGATTGAGAAGTGGAGAGAAAGAGAGATAAAAGTTGAAAAGAGAGAGTGTGAATTAGAAAGAGAAAGAAAAAGTGAGAGAAGTAGAGAGAGAAAAATGGAAAGAGGGAGAGATAGGAGAGATAGAGAGGGAGAGATAGGAGAGATAGAGAGGGAGAAAGAAGTAGTGAGAGAGAGAGAGAGAAGAAAGGCAGAGAGAAGAAGAAGAAAGAGAGAGATGTAGAAAGAGAGAGTTAGATGTAGGGAGATAGAGAAAGACATAGAAGTAAAAAGAAAGAGAGAAGTAGAGGGAGAGAGAAAAGAGAGAGAGAGAGAGATAAAGAGAGAGAGAGAGAAAGAGATAGGGAGGTTGAGAAAGAGAGAGAGAAAAAGAGGGGGGGGGGGGGGGGGGGGGGGGGGAAAAGGGGGGGGGGGGGGGGGAGGGGAAAAAAAGAGAGAGGGAAGGGGAGAGAGGGAGAGAGAGAGGGGGGGGGGGGGGGGAAAAGGGGAGAGGGGGGGGGGGGGGGGGGGGGGGGGGGGGGGGGGGGGGGGGGGGGGGGGGGGGGGGGAGGGGGGGGGGGGAAGAGGGGGGGGGGGGGGGGGGGGGGGGGGGGGGTGTCACACCCCGATTCCGCACACTTCAGAATGGTGTGATGAACCGCCAAATAACCAACGGTTCAACCAGGATCTCTAATAGGCTATCCCCGCGTTATCCAAACTTAACACGCATCCACAATCATAATCAGAATAATACACAATAGCGGAAAATTTATAAATAGTATGAACTGAGAACTAAGTTGATATCCATAAATAATAGCAAATTATTCTGTGATTAACTGAGACATAAATATTTAAATACCAAATACATGTCTTATAAATCCAATAAAAAGAAAACTACAAAAAAATATCTAATCGAATACACACGAAGTTGCACTCGCAAAGAGGAGTCGGTGTATCATCTTCAGCTCCAACTTCCATAGCCGCAACGCTCCATACGCCGACAGTTCATATAATCTTCAACAAAGTATATCCCGCATTATCAACTAAAAATATTCGACGCCGAGGGGTGAGCACACAACACGGCTCAGTGAGTAGCCAAAACAATGCAACATTACATATGCATGCAAAAAGTCAATTCATATCTTTGGTCTTGGTTTATAGTTTGCAATGTGCAATAGAAAGGTTGGGTGATCAAAGGTTAACGTTTATTGATACCGCCTCTATACACAGTGGTGTGGAAGCCCGCCCGAAGGTTAACGTTTATCGCCGTCCCCATCCACCCTACCATAACATTATACAACAAAGGTTAACGTTTATTGCTATATAATGCTATACCAACACGTAAGCCCCCGTTAGCGAGGGCTTGCAAACCGGGCTCGGCCGCTAACCAATCCTAATGCCAAACAAGGTATCCAAGGCCTCACCCCAAAGATCCCTCGTAACATCCATAGAGATAGAGCTAAGGCCCCCGGTAGAGTCGAGACTACAAGGACCGAGACCACCTCCCCGATACTCTACGACATAATAGTTCCGCTAAGGTAATGGCGATACGACGATGTCAATGCACAAGACTTGAGTTAGAGATAGAGCTAAAGTGCCGAGACCCGCCAAAGGTTAACGTTTATTGACGTTCTCATCACAACTCGCTCGCATCAAGCACACCAACCACACACATACAAGCACATGCCTATTCCTATCATCATCATCATCATCATGTTATAAACAATAAAGTAAATATGCATGAACAAGTAATAGAAATATTGGATGGCATGCTGTATGCACATTACAAACATATTCGCATAGAATCAAACATGGCATAGGACTCAAGAAAAGAAAAACAGTTTATTATTAACCAATTTAGTTTGGGGTTAAGGTTCCTCACCTTAGCTTGCTAATAGATATTTTCCAAGCTTTCGATTCACCGTTATAACGGTATTATATTGCTAGCAAACCTAACAAAGTCGATAGAATTTAATTAGAATTAATTCAGAAATTAAAAACCACTCTGTCAACCGAGGGTCGATGCTAGGTCGATGCTAGGGTCGATGGGTCTATCGACCCTCCCAAAGATTCCTCGAACTTCCCGAATGCCGAGGGTCGATGGTCGAAACACCTAGGGTCGGATGGTCTATCGACCTCGGCGCGACCCCGGTGCACTCTCGGTCCAATTTCCACTTTTTAATCCATTCTTCGTGTTTGGGGTCCTATGGCTTGCTTCCTACATTCACTCAACATTCATTCCATGGTCTAGAACCATGTATGATTCATCTAGATAGCTTTCGTGCATCCTCCCATGGTTTTCCATGAAAACCTAACCATGGATGGATGGTTTGGGTTTCTCCGAAATCCTACACTCAATCATATCTAACCTAAGGTCCCGTAGAAACTCATGGAATTAGTATCCATACCCGAGAAGATTACTTTCCTCCGCAATTTCTTCTCCTTTTGCTAAGCCCTCTTCCTAGCCTTCCTTCTTCCGCCTTTCCTTCTTCTCTCTTTCTCTCAATTCAATTAGGGTTGTGAAAGGAGTGAATGTGGCTTAGGGACGTCCTTTAAATAGACTAGGAATGTCCTATAATAATCCCATTGAGATTTGGAAAGAATCCCAACCAAAAATTAGGAAATTTCCTAACCTCGGCCCCCGCCGAAACCGAGGGCCGATGGGAGGGTCGATGATCCCGTCGACCCTAGGGTCTTAAGCCGTCCGACCCTCCCTCAAAAACCGAGGGTCGATCTTTCCCCGGTTTGGGAGGTCCGACCCCGCTTAGCCGGGTGTGCGACCCTCCCCTAGAATTAAGTGTTTTTGGGCCGATTTCATACCTGGGATCTCGATCTCCTTCATGCCCTTGGTCCATTTGACTCGACCATGATGGGTAAACCTGGTTCAAGGTGGTAAGACCGGGTTAGATTGACACGGGTCTTACAACTCCCCCCAACTTATAAAAATTTCGTCCTCGAAATTGTACGTACCTTCTGAGTCAAACAAGTCGGGGTATTGCTTCCTCATAGCATTTTCTTCCTCCCATGTAATCTTTTCCATATCTCTACTTTTCCACGTGACCTTAACATAGTAGATATCTCGCTGGCGTAGACGTTGAACTTTTCGACTAGTGATTTCCGCTGGTATTACTTCAAATGTCAAATCATCGCCGCCCCGCAAATCCACCGCCAACACATGTGTTGGGTCTTTGACATACTTCTTCAATAAGGATATGTGAAATACGCCATGCACACTTGACATAGATGGTGGTAATGCTAACCGATAAGCTACTTTTCCACGCTTAGCCGTAATCTCATATGGTCCGACATATCTTGGACTTAGTTTTCCTTTCCGTCCGAACCTCTTCAATCCTCGCATAGGCGATACTTTCAAGAATACTTTTCGCCTACGGCGAACTCTAGATCTCTTCGTCGAGCATCCGCGCATTGCTTCCGACGGCTCCGAGCTACTCTTACTCTTTCCTTGATGATGTCGACCACTCGACAAGTCTCTTCAACAAATTCTGGTCCAACGATACTACGCTCCTCCAACTTCATTCCAAAACAAGGGAGTTCGACACTTCCTACCATACAAGGCTTCATAAGGTGACATCCGTATAGTAGCCCCGATAGCCGTTATTGTGCTTAACTCGATCAATGGTAACTTCTCGTCCCATGATCCCTTGAAATCAATCACACATGCTCGTAGCATATCTTCTAAGATCTGAATTGTACGCTCCGACCGTCCGTCGGGCCCGTGGGTGGAATGCAAGACCGAACTTCAATGTTGTACCCATAGCCTTTTGCAGTCCTTCCCAAAATCTGAAGTAAATCGTGGGTCTCTATCGGACACAATGCTTTCTCGAACACCGTGTAGCCGAACAATATTATCCACATACAGCTTTGCTAACCTTTCCAAAGTGTATACCGGGGTCGATCGGTATGAAGCGAGCTGTCTTAGCCGACGGTCTACAATCACCCAAACTGGGGCCAACTACTCGAGGAGTCAATGGTAGTCCCGGGACAAAGTCCATAGTGATGCAGTCCCATTTCCAAGCCGGTTCCCGTAATGGTTGTAACAGTCCCCGCGGGTCTTTGTCGCTCCGCCTTTACCTTCCGACAATTTAGGCATTGAGACACCGAACTTGGCTACATCCGCCTTCATTCCCTCCACCAATACGTTTCTTTAGATCATGATACATTTTTGTACTTCCAGGATGTACCGAGTAGATGGTGGTATGGGCTTCTTTCATGAGTCGGTGTCTAATGTCTACACTTTCTGCCTCCGGTACACATATTCTTCCTTTGTATTTCAGTACCTTCTCGTCATCCAAGGTGAACTCGAGGTTAGTCCTACCTTTCTCAATATCTTCTTGTACTCGCTCCCCGATAAGGATCCGCTTTGATAGCCGCCTTCACTTCGCCCACTATATCCGGTATAATCTTCAATGCCGCGAACATATTTGAAAAACCGATGAATGAACCCTTGGTTGGTTGATCCATCCGGTGTATCTATCACATACCGCTCGCTGCCGTGATTAAACACCATTCCATTGGTATACATTGCCGCAGCCGTGCTGGTTTCTCCTTGAGATTTTATCATTGCTTTCTCGCTCAATGCATCCGCTACCACGCTCGCTTTCCCGGATGATACCGGATATCACAATCATAGTCTTTCAATAATTCCAGCCATCTTCTTTGTCTCATATTTAACTCCTTCTCGATTAAATAGATAAGTAAGACTTTTATGGTCCGACTTAATCCGAAACTTCTCTCCGTATAGGTAGTGTCTCCATATCTTGACAAAGATGTACTACTCGCCGCTAATTCCAAATCGTGAGTGGGGTAGTTCTTCCTCATGTACCTTCAACTCGCCTCGATGCATACGCAACTACTTGTTCTCCTTGCATAAGCACACATCCTAATCCCAATCCCGATGCATCGCTGTATAAAGTAAATGTCCGTCCCGAACGGGAATGGTTAAAATTGGAGCGGATATCAATCTGGTCTTCGCGTTTGAAAGCCTCTTTCACACTTATCCGTCCATACAAACTTTTCTCCTTTCTTGGTCAAACCGGTGAGAGGTACGGCAATCCGAGAATAGTCTTCTACGAACCTCCGATAATATCCAGCTAGACCCGTAAAACTTCTAATTTCTCGAGACGCTCTTTGGTGCTTCCCACTTCACAATAGCTTCGATCTTACCGGGGTCCACTTTGATTCCTTCCGCGGATACTACATGGCCTAAAAATGCGACTTCGCTTAGCCAAAACTCACACTTAGAAAATTTGGCGTATAACTCTTTCTTTCCTCAAACGCCGTAGGGCTGCGCTTAGGTTCTTGACATGGGTTTCCTTGTCCTTGGAGTATACCAATATGTCATCAATAAATACTATCACCGACGTGTCCAACATATCGTGGAAAACTCGGTTCATAAGTTCCATGAACGTTGCCGGTGCATTAGTTAGTCCGAAAGACATCACTAAGAATTCATAATGTCCGTATCTTGTCCCGAAAGCTGTCTTCGGAATGTCACCTTCCTTAATTTTCAATTGATGATAGCCCGATCGAAGATCGATCTTTGAAAATACCTTCGCTCCTTGTAACCGATCGAACAAGTCATCGATCCCGGGTAGTGGATATCGATTCTTGATTGTCGCCTTATTCAACTCTCTATAGTCGATACATAACCGAACGCTACCATCTTTCTTCTTTACGAACAACACCGGTGCTCCCCATGGAGATATACTCGGGTCTAATATAACCCTTATCCAGCAGCTCTTGTAGTTGCACTTTTAATTCCTTCGGCCCAAGAGGGAGCCATTCTATACGGTGCTTTTGATACCGGTGCGGCTCCGTGTATAAGATCTATTACAAACTCCGTGGCTCGGTCGGGTGGTAATCCGGGTAGTTCCTCCCGAAAATACATCGAGAAAGTCCCGCACTACATCAATATCTTCCATTTGTGGCACGCCCTTGGTTAGGTCGACCACCGATACTAGATATCCGACCGCTCCTTTCTCAAGGCACCTTAGCCTTTAATGCGGAAAGTATGAGCTTGCGCCTCCCGGGAAGTTTGGTTCCCGAGAAACCGAATTCTGCTCCTTCTTTATCTTTGAACGTTAGCTTCTTCTCGGGCGCATAATAAATTTGCGGAATGCCGAGCTAACCGGTCCATTCCTAAGATGACATCGAAGTCCGCCATCTCAAGTTGTATTAAAGTTGCATCTAAGGTTTTCTCAACAATGAGAACTGGACATGGTCCATAACCTTTCTCTAATTCCACTTCTAATCCCATCGGTGACCGTACGAGTAATTTGTAGTCTAAGGTTTTGATGGGCAGATTGGTCTTCTTTCCAAACGACACGTATATAAATGAATGAGTAGCTCCCGAATCAAAGAGTACTCGCGGGTACGCCATTGATAGGTACGATACCCGTGATCCGTTTTTACTTAGTCTACATACTCAATCGGTGTAATTATAATCTTAAAGTTTCGGGTCATACCCGCGACCACATCGGGCGATGCGGCTGCATCCTCCGATGTAACAGCATATACCCGTCCTTGATGTAACAGCTTTTTGGGTTTTGGGCACTCTCTTGCCATATGCCCCGGTTGGTTGCGCTATAGCACTTCGGGGCTTCGAATTTGGCTTTGGCCGAGGTTGAGCTGCGGGGATAGTCTTGGTTGCAGCATTAAAATTCCGAGGACGGAAAGGCTTATACGTCCCGTTGTTGCCTCCGTTATAGGAGTTTCCGGCTGGTCTCTTAATTCCTCTCGCCTCCGGGAGAAATAGCTCTCCTTCCGGCTCGATTCAATCACTCGAGCAATCCGAACAGCTTCGTGGTATATGTTCTTCTCTAATCCCGTAACATGTTCCCCGATACTTCCTCTCCGTCCCGCGACGAATCTACGGGTTTTTGTATCTTCTTCTTGCATGCTAGCCGGTGCGAAGAAAAATAGTTCTTCGTAACGTTGTTGATATGAGTCTACGGACATCCGCCCCGGGTACGCACTCGTAAATTCCTTTTCCATTGAATCTCAAGCTTCTTGGGAAATACTTCTCGAAGAATGCTTCTTTATATATAGCCCATGTCAAGAGGGCGTGCTTGGTCAATAAGTATGTCTTTGTAGATTTCCACCAATGGTGTGCGTCGCCTTTGAGCATGAAGGTGGCGCATAGTACTTTCTCTTCCCCGGTGATAGTCATCATGAGGAAGTTCCTTTCCATCTCGTCTATCCACAGGTGCGGGCCACAGGGGATCGGACGGTTTACCGTTGAATTCTCTCGGTTTCATTTTCAAAAATCTCTCTACTAGCCGGGAGTGATCCAGCTTGATTTTGATATGCCCCAAACATAGGGGTGGATACCGATAGTTCCCTTGGGCTGCTTCGGGGCTTGCACAGAACTGGTGCAGCCGGTTGTTGAGGTGTCCGAGGGGCTGGGTGGTTACCCACTGGTGCTGCACTAGCTTGCCCAGGTGTGCATGGCCGCAGCCCGAGTGGCTTGAAACATAACTCCCATCGCAACCCGCATTTGAGCTTGTGCATGTTGCATTTGTTGTAGCCGTTGAGCCGATTCATCACCACCGTTGTTAGCTCGGTGGTGGTGGTGGCAAATTCGTAGGGTTTGCCGGCTCGGGATTACCCCCGTGCATAATTGTTCTCTTGACTAGTCTCATCCACGGGTGGTGGTGGTGGGACTGTGCTTCGGGTCCGTCGGGTCACTCTACGCCCGTACATATTTTATTTCTGAGATGGGTGGTGCCTGAAAATCCTCAAAATCAGTGAGAAATCATTTATACTTCATGTAGGCACGCTAACCGATGTAAAATTCAAAACCCTCAATTTATTCTGAAAATTTTTACTGTCCCTTCTATGAAGGGTCGATGGTGAGGGTCGATGGTATGTCCGACCCTTGGTATCCGACCCTAGGAATGACCTGTTCTTCCCGAGAGCTGAGGGTCGATGCGAGGGTCGATGGGTGTCCGACCCTCGGTCCGACCCTTGAATTTCGTCGATTCCCGAGAGTCGAGGGTCGATTGGAGGGTCGATCCGAGGGTCGATGGTGTTGGTCGAATTGTCCGACCCTCGGACTAAAAATCAGATTTTTAAGATCCGATTCGGGTCATTTCTTACTATTCCCCCTCCGTTTCGACTGTCTCTACTCTCCGAGTTGCTACAGTGCTACTTCGCTATTGTGGATCGTTCCTAGTCCGAATTTCGACATCCACATCACCCCTACAAATATACTTTCCCAACTTTACTTGTTTTTAGGTTTTTATTTCTAGGTTTTTGCTCCTTTAACTTGTATTTTTCAAATTAAACTTTTTCCAACCGTAAAATTTCGATTTTTATTGGGGGCTTTTGTTATTGGGGTCTTGAGGAACGAAAGCCCTCAAATTTTTTTTTTTGAGTTTCATCGGTTGGTCATCGAGAAACTTAAATTTTTCTCTTTTTTGCCCTAATTTGTCGACATTTTTGGTTTTTCTTGAATTTCTCCAAATTAGACCTTATCCGTTAAAATTTTCTACTTCCTGTAGATTGTAGGATATGTTTTAACTTACGTAAGTTCTTATGCCCACTTGTATGGTGAAAAATGGGACTTTATTGTTAACTTACGTAGTTATTAAATCTAATTTCGGATTTTATCCTACTAACTCCTGGTTTATTTTCTCTTTCTTATTTTTGCAAGTACTATGGCCCGTACTAAAGTGTCAAGATTGCGTGATCCTCTCCGTTTCCGTTCAAATGAGGCCGAGGCACAGTATGCCTACTATACAGGCCAGAAAGTGGAAGGGGTTCGTATGGTGAACCTGGCTGATCTAGCCTTGTTCAACGTCGAGAGAGCTTTTGGCGACATGGGGTGGCTCCCTGTCATCACATACGACGCGTGCACATGTCCAGACTTGGTGCGCCAGTTCTATTGTAATCTCCAGGTGGTGGGGGATTACAATGTGTAAGCACCCCATTTTTGCCATCCCAGCTAAACAAAGCCCTGCGGGCGTGTGGACAACAAAAGGAGAAATATGATCGGAAGTTTGGATTTTTGACTGCGAATTTGAGGAAGTTTTCAATGGATCTGTGAATTTGAGGAAGTTTTCAATGGGTCCACAACAAGGTCATGGGTTATAATTTTGCATGGATGCGTAGGTCATAGAATTATCTTCGAAACGAGACCAGAATTGCTCAATTTCGATATCAAATGAGGAAGATATGACCATTTTAGTCAGATGATACATATGAGGGAGGTTTATGAAATTATTATAAATAATCCTAGGGCCCTTCATGCAAATTATCCTAAGTTGGATTGTTTGAATTTCAAATCATCATATCTTAATCATCCGACATCAGATTCAGATGATTCCAAGACCATTATTCTTCATTCATGATGTTCTACAAAGTGGACATAAAAAATCCCGGGTAGAAGTCACCAGTGGGTCCCATGCAAGCTTGCATGCAAAATTATCGTTAGAACTTCAAAGCTTCATATCTTTTCCGTTCTACGTCGGATTCAGACGATTCCAAGGCCATTGTTCTTCATTCATGATGATGTACAGGAAAAATCCCGGGTAGAAGTCACAAGTGGGTCCCACAAGCTGCATGCAAAGTTATCGTTAGAATTCAAAGCTCATATCTCCGTTCACGTCGGAGGGTCCAAGGTCATTGTTCTTCATTTGTGAAATCCTACAATGTGGAAATCGGGTACATTGTCAGCCCATTCAAAATTACTATGAATGGTAATTTAATTCATATTTTAATCATCCCATATCCACCGGTGATATCTTGTCTCATTATGTTCCATTTTTAGTACTCTACAAAGTGGACGTAAAATATTTCCGGCAAAAGCTCCGAAGGATCCCATGTAGAATGGTCAGCCAAATTATCGATAATTGGTCCGCTTAAACTTCAAAAATTCATAAGTTGACCATTTTACTTCCAAATGAGGTGATTCAAGTTTCTATATTCCTCATTTTTAATGTTCTACAAAATGAACGCAAAAAAATCTTGGAATAGAGGCCATCGGAAAAATTCCATGCGGAGATAATAGTGAAAATGACCCATGAAATGATAAGAGAGAAAAACCCAATGAATTCCAATCAATCCAGTCAACTCGGCTCAATCCGGTTTAGTCTTGGCCCGACCGGCGGAACCCGGGATTAGGCGGCAGGCGGGCAGCCCAAAAAAAAACAGCGACAGGGGGGGAAGGTTAAAGATGTAATGAATAATGTTATATATATATTTTTATTTTATTAAATATATAAATTTTATTTATTTTTTTTATTTTTATTTTATTTATTTAATAAATTAATATTAATTAATAAATAAAAAAAAAGAAAAGAAAAAAAAAAAAAAAAAAAAAAAAAAAGGAAGGAAAAAAGAGGAGAGATTGAGAGTGAGAAAGACGTGAGACATAGAGAGTGGGATTTTCTCTATTTGAGAGAAAGATTGAAAGTGAGAGAGAGATTGAGTAAAGAAGAAGGAAAGAAGAGGAAGAAAAGGAAAGGAGATTGACGTGAGAGTGAGAGAGAGAGAGAGTTTTTTTTTCTGTTTTGGGGAAATTGGAAGAGAAATTCAGAGAGAGATTGAGAGATTGAGAGATTGAGAGAAGGATTTTTTTTTCTATTGAGAGAAAGATTGAGAGTGAGAGAGAGATTGAGTGAAGAAGAAGGGAAGAAGAGGAAGAAGAGAAAAGGAGAGATTGACGTGAGAGAGAGAGAGAGAGTGTTTTTTTTTTCTTTGGGAAAATTGGAAGAGAAATTGAGAGAGAGATTGAGAGATTGAGAGATAGAGAGAGGAATTTTTCTATTAAGAGAAAGATTGAGAGTGAGAGAGAGATTGAGTGAAGAAGAAGGAAAGAAAAAAAAAAGAATAAAGAGAAGATTGAGAGTGAGAGATTTAGTGAAGAAGAAGGAAAGAAGAGGAAGAGAAATTGAAAGGAGATTGACGTGAGAGAGAGAGAGAGCTTTTTTTTTCTATTTTGGGAAAAATTGGGAAAGAAAGGAAAAAGGAAAGATTGAGAGTGAGGAAAAGATTGAGTGAAGAAGAAGGAAAGAAGAATATTATAAAGGTGAGGGGACGTGAAGAAGAGGGAATTTTCTGTTTTGGGGGAGTGAAAGAGAGAAGGAGTGGAGAAAAGAAATTGAAGATTGAAAGGAGAGAAGAAGAGAGAAGGAGAGGAGGAGAGAGACGTACATTGAGGTAAGTTTAGTTTTTTTTTTTTTTTTTCTTTTGGAATTGTAGCACCACCAACCAAGCTGCCTCATCCATCCCCTACAATCTGAAACCACCTCTACTCAATACCCACACCTGCATGGCATATCTTCCAATTTTTCCTCCTGCCACATCAAACGCCTAGCCTCACCACTACACTCCATCCTGATTTGCTGCAACACCACTTAATCCCATACAGCACCACTTGTTAAACTCCCTTCCCAATCCCATATACCTAGCCACGCTACTTACACTACACCTGTCCTCAACCCCAATCCTCCATGCAACTGTGCATGCTAAAACCAAACCCAATACACCTTGCTGTCCCATGCATAAACCCAACACCCAAGCAAACTCAATACCTCATCCTCACTCTTACCTGTCACAACTCCCCTGAATCACCTGCACCCTACTCTATGATCTGCTATACCCATCATGAACCCTTGCTTCTTATTCCAATAATTTGATCATATTTGTTTTGTATGTTGATCATCGATTTAATCAATATAAACCATAGGTTGGGCATCGATTTTGATCATGATAATTTTAATGTATTGATCTTGATCGTCAATCATGATAATTTTAAAGTGTTGATCTTAACCATTGATCATTTTAATGTGTTGATGTTGAACGTCAATCATGATAATTTTAATATGTTGATCTTGACCATGTGATCATGATAATTTTAATGCTCAATCTGAACCATTGATCCATAGGATTTGATTTTTACCCATCTGATCATGATCCTTACCAACTGATTTGATCCTTACCCTTTTGATCATGATCCCTACCATCTGCTCAGCATCTATAGAACCATTTGATCAGATCAAGCCACCATCTCACCATCACATCAAACCATCATCTCCACCATCTGATCAAGCCATCATCCTGTCAGATCATCCTCACCACCAGATCAGATTATCATCACCGTCAAATTAGATCATCATCAAAACTCTATCTCACACTATCTGATCATCATCTACACCATCTGATCTGCCCATCACCCCATCTAATCATCATCTACACCATCTGATCGTCATCACCATCATCATCATCGTCACCATGTAATTGACAACTCACATACTCACATATTGCTATGTTTTTAGATGTTCATTTGTTATGTTTGGAATGCTTATTACTACATTTGTCTGCTATACATGCTCATTGCGACATTTGTCTGCTACACATGCTCATTGCGACATCTGTCTGCTACACATGCTTATTGCCACATCTGTCTGCCACATGCTTATTGCCGCATCTGTCTGCCACATGCTTATTGCCATACTTGGATGCATACTGTTATATTTGGAATACTATCACTGCTATAATTGGAATGCTTTCACCTACCATATTTGTCTTGGAAAGAGAAAAAATAGAAATAATTTGGTACACATCCCAAATAAAAATGGTAGGAATTTAGGTCTCATCCCTAGATCCTATGAACAAAATTAGAAATAATTTGGTACACATCCCAAATAAAAATGGTAGGAATTTAAGTCTCATCCCTAGATCCTATTAACAAAATTAGAAATAATTTGGTACACATCCCAAATAAAAATGGTAAGAATTTAGGTCTCATCCCTAGATCCTATTGACAAAAATAGAAAGAATTTGGTACACATCCCAAATAAAAATGGTAGGAATTTAGGTCTCATCCTATTGACAAAAATGGAAGATATTTGGTATACATTCCAAATCCGACTCTCACAAATTTCGAACTACGTCGTACCTGATTTCTAGGGCAAACCCTAGAATACGTAGGCAATTTGGGAATCCCAAATACGGTACAAAGCCAC
>JAMYWD010001504.1:0-14543 GCA_028583415.1 Protea cynaroides
TCTAATTTGAAAATCTATGCTGCTAGGGGTACCACAGTCATGTACTGGAGTTCCTGGAACAAAGATTTCCTTTCTCCTTGGAAAAGAACAAGTTTGCTATCCTAGGCATAAGGAAACCAAAACTTTGAAGATGTTCTGTGGTTATTTCTTTGACATATTTGCATTTTGAAACTAGGCAGTAAGCAGCGGAACCCAAAAAAACTTTGGTTGGGATATCGCAGCTGGCAGTACTCCTCCCAGACGATTGCTCTTCATTTTGGGACAGAGTCTTGTTATGTCCTGAATTGCAACTTACACACATTTCTTGCAGTTATCTAAAGTAACAAAACCAAGGCAAAAGTAGAGACCATAGATTCTATCAGTTTAATTGCTAATAATAGAATCCTTGAAGAATTTGAGAGAAACATTAGAGGATAAAGAAGAAAAGAGGTGATTGAGATTGATCTGAAACAAACTACTCAGTGTGTAATCTGTTGTAACATTAGAACAATGGGGATATGGAGGATGAGCACCACAAGGGTCATGCAACATAACAAGAAGAGAATAAAGTAAGATGAACTGGAAGGTTTTCAACATGCCCAATAAATGAATCATGCCTCATGGAGGAGAGAGAGAGAGAGAGAGAGAGAGAGAGTATTGTATTGGAGAAGATGGACTCGTGAGTTAAAAGTAGTAGCTGTATCTGCTCTTCTTCTTCTCTTATAGTGGATTATGCATTCGGTAGTTTGAAGATTATGAGACTTTAAAGAATCAGAATTTGGAACTGAGACCAACAATTTGACAGGACTCAAGCTTGTAGTTGGGGCTGAAAATTAGATACAGAGTATACTAGTGAAGATGAAAAGCTATACAAGTAAGACTAATTCTGGTCCACAGAAGAACTGAGATAGTAGATCAGGGTCGACAAAACAGCTTTGAATATCACCCTGGAAGGGAAACAAGTACTTTGGATTCTACAATTTGATGGATGAGAATTCGTTGTCACTCAGGCCATTGGCTATAGGAATCTTGCATTTCTTGAGATGGATATCTAGGCCGACGTGGTTGTCGTGGATATCATTGAATTCCTTGCTCTATATGGTGTCGAGCTTGAGAAAGAACTTCCTTATGTTAACAAAGTAAGAGCCGAGTGCGAGTGCTTCCCTTGATGGAAGCACGCTAACGCGCCTCAACCGTCTTGTCCTCCTGGGTGAATGAGAAGACCGACTTCGATACACCGGGAAGTGGGATGCCCATTTGCTCTTTCATTACTAAGCAAGGAAGCCAAGCCAAGCGGGAAGTACTGTCTGTCTGTTAGCTGTCCTTCTGTCCGTTCGAGTAGGTTCTAGAGTGTAATGACTGACTCTCGAGTGATAGGCCCGAATGTAACGCCTTAAACAGCAAGCAAGCTAGTTGGAACCCCGGGGGGGGGGGAAGAAAAATGAATAAAACAAGGTGGAATGCAGGACTGCAATACTGGTTGAAAATGGAGAATATGGGATCTGGATTCGGGATGCTTGAACTCCCCTCAAATTTGTTGTGTACACTCCATGCTATAACCCACAGAAGTCGAGCCGTTCCTAATCTAAGACGAAACCCGTCAGCCAGATAACTCACATGTCAGATTTCAGCTTCTAGCTTGAAGGTAAACAACGCAGTGAATTTCAACAAAAAATAAACATGAAAATACACTATAAATAACCCAGAAAATTTTAAAAACTGAATAAACAAAGAGTACAAATTCAACTGTGCAATTTCTTCATGTAAAGCAAAATCCTCTCCACTGGTCAACACAGTGGAAGTTTAACAAAGAGGTCTAACTTATTCAACACAATAAACTTATTCAACACAATAAAATCAAGTCCCCAATCAGGAATTACAAAACTCGCTGAAGTACCATGGGAAGTTAGAATGTCTGTATGAGCTCATTGTGTTTTCTTGCTCCTTTACTCAGTTCAATGTTCCTAAACCTTCGGTAGGTCTGTAGTGATAAACTGCTGCTGCATTCTGGATTTCCAAGTATGATCAGAATGGAACAGATCAAGCGGCGGTGGGCAACGTTGTGGAGACGTTGAGGCTGGATCTCGGTGCACCTGTGAGCTGCTGGACTAACTCGCAGCTAGGGTTACAAAAGAGAAAATGAGGAATGCGACGAAGAATGGCGGAAGAAGAGAGGAGGAAGGGCAAAAACCTTTCTTCGCATAGAGTCGGGCAGTTTTGACATTTATTAATTATTGTACCATGTACATCATCCTTTAACGGAGGACAAGTAACAGAATGGAGTTAAGTGTAACAACTTGTAAACTAACAGGGATGTCAATGCCAAATGTCTGAGTATAGCCCTTGGGGACAGGGGACTAATCACGCCTTATAGCTAACAATAGTACCATCAAATTTCTGCTTCACCTTAAAGTCCTTTTGTAACATTCTTCCCCAGAAGAAGAGTTAACAAGATCTTGAGTCTCATTCTTGTCAAGAGCATGCATCTCTTCCAACATTGTAGCATTCCATTTAGGATCTGCCAAAGCTTCTTGCCAATTTGGAGGAATGGAAATAGAGGATAGAGAGGAAACAATGAACGAAAAAAAAAAAAAAAAAGAGATAGGGATTCATAAGATACAATGTTAGAAATGGGGTGTTGAGTATAGGATCGAACACCTTTTCGGAGAGCAATAGGCAAGCTCACCAAATGGAGGAGGAATAGAGCTCCGATCAGAAGATGACGATTGGATTAGTGTAGTGATAGTGGTGGTATGTTTCTTGCTGCCTTTTGAACCTTGAACGAGTAAACACCTTTAGTGGGGGGAACCGGGATTGAGAAGCCGAAATTAAAACCTCCATACCAGTGTCAATATCAGCATCATCATTTGGAGTATCATCTAGAGTAACAACTAGAGCAACTGGGACAACAGTAGTGGGAAGAGATTAGCAAGAGGCTCAAGAGGTCCAAGCACATCTTCATGAAAACTGAGAGACTGTATAGGAGCCAAAAAGAACGACTCAGTCTCATGGAAGACCACATCCGTGGAAACAAACATCCGGCAAGAGGACAAATGGCAACATTTGTACCCCTTTCCAGTTGTAGAGTAGCTGAGAAAAATACACTGAAGGCCATAGAGGCTGATCTTGCCATGGTGGTGATGATTACAGGCGATGGACACACAATCGAACACCTTCAAAGGAAAAACAAATGTCGAAGTACCCAGGAGTAACTCTAGAGGACAGCTAAAGTCAAGATCCGATTGATGAGGTAAGTCACTATAAGAAAGGCCTTACTCTAGCAAGGAGCAAGGACATGCATTTGAAACATTAAAGACCGAGCAACCTCCAACAAATGTCAATCCTTGTGTTACAGCCACACCGTTTTGAGAAGGAGTGTCCACACAATTGATTTGATGAATAATACCATGCTTAGCCAGGTAGGACTGAAAAGATCCATCAGTATACTCTGTCCTATTGTTTGTACGGAGGATAGCGACCTTCATAGCATACTGGGTTTGAATCATATAAAATCATGAAGCAATGAAACACCTCATTCTTGTGGCAGTGCAAATAAATCCAGGTAAGACGAGTATGGTAGTCAATGAAAGTAAAAAACCATTTCTAGCTAGTTATCAAACACACCTAGAGAGACCCCAAACATCATAATGTATTAAATGAAAGGGAGTTACATTGCATTTATTCGAAATAGGATAAACAGAACGAGTATGCTCTGCAAAAATGAAAGCATCACAAAAAAAAAAAAAAAGGAAAAACTCGCCTGACTTACATAGCTATGAAAACTGAGGAAAAAGCTTAACTAAAGTCCTAACAGGTAGATGATCCAAATGATGATGCCACATACGTAAAGCTGCCAGTGTAACCATGGAGGAGGATAAAGCCTATGTTATCAAGGCTGAAGACTCTGAGGAGTGTGCAAGAACTTAACAAGCCATCAATTACTTTACCATTGCCAATCGTTTTTCGTCACCAAGTCATGGAACACACAATAAAAGGGAAAGAAAGTGACTCGACAATTCAAATTCTGAGTTAGGCTACTAATTGAGAGAGAATTAGTAGAGAAATTTAGTACATGGAGAACAAATGATAATGAAAGGAAGGGAGAGCATTTAATGGAACCCTTCCCAAAAATAGAGGAAAGGGAACAATCTTCAGCCCGAATTTTACCTTTATCACAACTAAGAAAATGCTCAAAAAAGAATGGGAAGTACCAATCATGTGGTTGGTAGCCCCTGAGTCAATGATTCAAGGATTAAAAGCAGAAGAGGCACAATGACAACCGATGGAAATGCCTGAATTGGCAAAGTTAGAAGAAGAGGACCCTAGCAAAGAAGCAGTGGCTGATGTAGAGGGAAAAGGCTCAACTGAGATAGAAGACGACGAAGTTGGTTCATCAAATCATCATGTCCAAGAGGAGCGACATCAACATCAGCAGTCTCTATTTGATAAGCCTGGGCAGAACCAAAGCCAAGACCACGCCCATGCCCACGGCCTTTGCCATTAGCAGGTAACCATGGAGTTTCCAATAGTACTATGTAATGTAACATTCCTTACCACAAAATGAACATTTAATGGGCTCCTATCCAAACTAGGGCGGGAGCCAGAACAAGTAGAATTACCAGTGCCAGAGGAACCCGTACAGAAAATAGAGTTAAGTGATCAGGCAGAGCAGGTTATAGCATAACAGTCTGTGTGTTGTCCTCAGATTGGACCATAGCATAGGCCTGTTTCAAAGAAGGGAAAGGTTCATGACTCAGAACAAGAGCACGTATCTGATCAAACTCCACATTGAAACCCCTCAAGAAAACATATACATGAAATTTTTCCTCCCATTTGGCGAATTCTGTGGCATCTATAGGACAAGAGGTGGAGAAGGCTTCATAAAAATCCAACTCTTGCCACATTCCTTGTTACTCAGAATAATATTGAGCAAAAGAAAACTCTTTTGCTTTGTATCATGAATTTCCCTTTTCTATTCGTACACTCGAGTCTCGTTGCCTAAATGTAAGAAGGTACCTAAGCAGCTTTCCATATGTTGGCAGGCAAATCTAGCAATAAATAACCTCATGCAATGTTCGGATCCATAGAATTGATAAGATATGACATCACCAGGTGGTTGTCAGAACTCCATTTACTTTGATCTATGCCATCAGTAGTAGGCTTCGTAGCATCGCCGGTATGGTACCTTGACCATGGAAAGAAAGTAGGAACAAGACCACATTAAATAATTATTACCATCTAATTTAATGGAACAACTAGGGAACGTAGGAAACACAACGAAGCTCCAATCACTAGAGCCCTAGGGAACAGTTGATGCAGTCGTCATGTCTAACATAGCTGAAGCTTAGATAGAGAAAAAGGATAATTGGAACAATGCATAGTCGTACCTGGCTAATCAAACATCAACAGGGAACATTCGATTTCAGTGGAAGGAAATTAAGATCTCCAAACTGGGTGACAATCTTTAGTAACCCTCGGTTAAAACCATGGCCACCGAGGGGCTAGGAGAGGCTTGCTGCTAGAAGAAGAGGCAGTGGCAGTAGAAGGCTGAGAGGTGAAAGAGGTGGAAGCGAGAGAGAGGCGAAGGCAAAAGGCGCTGGCGCTAGGAGGTGGAAATGGTGCTAGGTGCTGATGGTGGTGGCGATGCTAAGGTACAAACATCGAGAGAGATCCTCGTTCTGATACCATGTTGGAATAATAGTTTGACATGTCTAAAATGACAGGGGTCATGCTTCATTTATAGAGTAAAAGGATTTACATGAAGGGTAAGAAAGAAAAGTAAAGGAAATAACATGAAAGGAAAGTAGTTGAGGTAGGTGAGGTAAGTGATGTAGGAGGAATGAGTCAGCACTCATATCCCCACATACATTGAACCTAAACATAAAGACATAAATTCAAATTACAATAGGTCCAAACTTATGGATACCCCAATGGTTCCTAACATCAAACTTATAGTTGATGAGGGTGATATTCTAACTTTCACACACATACAAGCGCATGCAAATCTACCTCGCTACCACTCAGTGGCCAGGTCTACCAGATTTGCATACCCATCCTGCAAGCCATTCCACACACTCCAAAATATATAGAAAAATAAAGACAGTCCACAACACAGGATATACGTGGTTCACTAACACAGTGTGTGATGGCTAGTCCACGGAGTAATGCCCAACGGACTCCGTATATACTCAATACACTTCTTTTTGCTGTCTACACAACAAGGAGTACGTACACCCAATTTACCCAGCATAAAACTATGAGGGCACACATGTGCCAAAAATTCATTTATCAAGTACCAGTGCTCAGCACACACTGCACACCACGCTTAACCCGCACCCACGAGAAGCAAATAATAATTTTTAGGCTTATAATTATGCCTTACAATTTTTCCCCCACTAGCTAGGTATTCAATAATTTTCACCTACGCTAGCATACAATATATTGAAAGCATACATAGATAGGGAATTAAGAATCTCACAAACAATGCTTTCGAATGACCAACAATCTCTCTGAAGCTTCACAGTGCTCTCAGGTACTCTCCAACAGTCTTCAATGTTGATAGAGATCGTTTACAAAACACACCTTGCTCATAGGCTTCCAATCTCTTCCATACAACCCATAATCACCATGAATATGAAAATAAAAGCTCTACTGACCTCTCAGAGGGATTTAACACTCCATTGATGCATAGAGAAGAGGTAGTTGGTGATTGATCACTCCCACAGGCACGAAACCCTAGAAAAATCCTTTGTTAAGCTTAAAAACCTTATTTTCTATTTTTCTCTGTGTTTTTATGACTCCCAACGGCGCCCAATGTATAAAGCATCAAAAAATATGGAAATTGCAACTTGAACGGACTGATTTGGAGCTCGGATGAAGAAGTTATGGCGGTTTGAGGTTCGGCCAATCAGAAAATTCAAAACAGAATCTTTCGGAGACATACCATGCACCTGCGCTACATGGAATTGCTGCCCGCTCCTGCGCGTTGTCGAACGCTGATTGGGTGATGAGGAATCTCCACAACCAGCCGTCGGATAACCTTAAAAAGGCGGGATTCAACGTCAGACGCTGGATCTGCATCAATCGCGTCAAGCGCGATCGGCTTCAATCTCAACCGCAAGATCTGGATCAACGGCGGCGTAGTACCGCGCGTGCGCCACACGGAATCAGGCTAGTAGTCCATGCAACATAGAGCATTATAATAAGCTGCATCCAACCAATCCGAAGGCACACGATGGAATCTCGACGCGTCGGCTCCGATGCACTCAAGCCCACCTTGATCTGGGCCATTCAAAGTGGATCTGAGCATCGTGGCTTCAACCTGGCAGCTGATCTTGCATCTTCTCCTCTTTTTATACCGAAGTTGCCCCTAAACAATTTGTGAAATGCCAAAATTGCCCCTAAACAACATGTGAAATGACTTTTTCGAGCGATCCGAAAGAAACTGCGATATCTCTCTCATCCGACGTCGGAATTGAGTGATTCAAGTTGCGTTGGAAAGATAACTCGACGCTCTACATCTTTCCACTGTCGGATTTTCATGAACCAGCTGTGGGACCCATCAAAAATAGATCCAAAGTTAAAACTCTGTCAAACCTTGGAATTTGAACCCGAAACTTTGCGTGCATGCATGCCAAGTGTCGTGGGCTGCCGTGTTGGCATGTCACCTTACCATCACACCTGTGGGTCCCACTCACATTTTTTTCACTCTCCTCTTTCTCTCTCTTCTGATTCTCTCTCTTCTTTCTCTCTCTTGAATTTATCTCTTCAATGCCACAACACCAGAAACATGAGAAACATGAACATGATCAGAAAAGCTTCAGGAACACTGTCGCATCATCAGAAACTCGGCCACATCATCAGTGGGGTCACAGACACTCTCTCTTATCGAAATCAATGTAAAATCTCATTTAACTCATTGTAAGTCATCTGAAACACATGTAGAACACTGTAGTGAAGTTGCCACATCTGTGCCACTGTACTGACACTCTCTCTCCTACACTGACACTCTCTCTCCTCATTTCTTTTGACTGAATACTCACAAACACTGTCACATCAGCCAAGTTGCCAACATTAATTACATAAGTATATATATAAATATAATCGAAACTTGCATTGACATAGAGTTGCTTTTAGTTGCCTATCTGGGATGGTTTTGTTGACTGCTAACTGCAAAATTGTAAATTAAGGAAATGTTCAGTGAAGGTTGGTATTGCTGGTAGTTGAGGAATTGAAAGTTTAACATATGAGTATCAAAAAAAAAAAAAAAGGAAAATATAAATGCAAATTTTTATATTGACCTCTAGGGTTCTACTTCACCAAGAACCCCAGGCATTTCTCCAAACGAAGGTACTATCACAAAATCAAAGTAGGAATTCAAAATAGATATCATAGTTACCATGGCGACAAGGCGATCCAAGGCGTTGGAGGGTTGCCGGAAGTCCAAGGAGCCCGCCTAGGCAGAATCCAAGTGACGCCTTAATAACTATGGTAGATATCCAAAGTCAAACTTCATAGCTTAGCCTTATAGCAAGCATATAGTATTATATACTATTCTTTCCTGAAGGAAATTTGTTTACACCATGTCGCCAAGCTAAGATGTGTAGCTCCAGTTTCAATAAAATTTCCACATGATAAATGGAAGCTACAATTTGAAGTTTTTCCCCCTTCTCTTATGATTGAAATCTATAAATGATTTTCTCTAATAAGTAGATTATTAACTCCCATCCTAGTTCTTGTATTTCAATATCAACAAAATCGGGAAAGAAACCTTTTCCTTGATAAACAGTTTCGAGGATTCAACCATCAGATTGTACAAGACCAATAAAAGTGTTCACTATTCAATAGTATTGATATGTACACACAAGCAGTTGGCTAAAGCTTAGTTGAATTGAATTGAATTGAGTTTAGTTGAGTGGCAATCAATATAACCCCAAACTAAATTTTTTTTGACGATTAACAACCATTTTCTAAATTTTAAAGAGAGAGAGAGAGAGAGAGAGGGGGGGGGGGAATTCACTTTATGCAAGATATGGAGGATAAGCAAACAAATGCAATTGGAATAGGACTTCAAAACTCACCTGCTCAATGTCACGCTCAGGATTTCCAAAACTAGCTTGATCTGCCATTCCATCTGAAAGAATTCTTAGGAAGGCGCCGAAGAAACGTTCGTATGTCAACCAACTGCATTAGATGCGGAGACTTTGGTTCTCCAGTCGTCATAGATGAAATTATTTTCTATGGTGGCCTATCATCAATTTGTCAGTCCTTCAAATAAGAATTTCAGATCAAAACCCCAATCTCCTTTCAACATTTCCGAGATCAACAATTCGATTAGCCATCCTCTGATTCAATATAGTGGCAAATATTATCTTTGAGGCCAGATGTACATCAATTTCATCCAAATTTTGGACGAATAAAAAACAAAATTCAGAATGATTTTCAACCAAAGAAACAATAAATAATGCGCTTTTCAAACTCACAGTCAAAGCTAGAAACCCATCTCTTAAACCAATTTTTTAAACAAACTGTACCCTGCTGTTAGGAGGGAAATGATCCCTCCACTTAAAATCTTACACGTGTCAAGTGCGCCTTCGGAGCCTGAGCGCTCGGAGTGTCTCACACTCGGCTTCCCATGCACTCGGCCTCTCATGCGCACGGCCTCCCTTATGCCCGGCCTCCCAGGTAGCGCACGGAGATATGATCCTACTCGGTCTTGGGAGCCAGAGTCCTATTGAGATTCTGCTACCTCCGGAGAGTCCTTCTCTCAGTCTGATATGACACCGACTATTCTGGTCGGCCATCACTCACACGTTGACACGTGTCAGTCCCAGAGCTGACCGACTTAGCTTCCTTGGCTAAGGTCTCTGACTCCTACTCGGAGTCTACCACATGAGTGTCCCGCATAGCGATACGTGACAATCCTATTGGCGATCTATCTCCCTGAGTCCTGGTGCCTCCATTCCTCTTCCCGACCTATAAGTAGAGGGCAACCCCTCAAGGTAAACCTTACGCACTTACGCACGCACAAGTTACAAGCAGTTATTGTTCATCCCTCACTCACGCTCAAACTCACTCATCGTCCCACTTTCTCTAAACTGCTATCTCTTGACTGTTTACCTTGGGAATCTAACTTAGGCATCGGAGGGTACCTGGGGCTTAGGCGCCCCCTCCTTTGTCTCATCTCTGTGATTGCAGGTCATTCAGAGCGTGGATTGACGGGCGATTTCCAACCGTAACAGTTTGGCACCCACCGTGGGGCCTCTTATGACTGAGTTTAGCGTGTACGTATTCCTATTTCAATGGCTCACAGAAGAACTCGAGCATAGGCGTCGCGTGCCCCTTCTGAGACATCGGTGCATATGGGTAGTACCAAAAGCACGATGAGGGCAGACCGTGAGCCTGCACCCCCAGTGACAGAACCCGCACCAATACCAGAACCAGCACCAGTACCACCGCCGGCGCCGGCGCTAGCCCCGAGCAACACGTCGTCGGTAACACCACCGCAACCTCCTCCCCAATACGTCACTCGTTAGCAGTTTGACGAGCTGAAGCAGCAAATCGAGCAGCTTGCGAAAGTCTTGAGAGGGGCTCGAGCAAGCAATTTGGTAGGGGGAGGAGAGAATCCTCATCTAGCACCGAATCCGCCACCAGAAGTCCCGCAAGCGGCCCATCAGCCAAGGGCGAGGGCAGATCCGGCAAAAGCTTTGCCAAAAATTCTCCCGGCAGATGATCAAGATCCTGGACGAAGCATGGCCCGGCCCGTTGGTCGGATTCCCCCGCCACATCAACACCAGGCGCTGGTGGCGCCACATCCGGTGGGAGGCCCGGGGTCCTTCCTCGATAACCTCCGGCGAAAAAGAGTCAACGAAGAAACACCAGGTTCTGGCGCTCAGCCTCCGGACACTCTCCAGTCCGAGGTCGAGCGGAGTCTACTCGAGATAACTACTCGGCTCCAACAGGTGGAGCAAAACAGAGCAGCCCCGCCGAGAACGTCCTATACTGCAATTACGGCACTCTCGGACGAGATTATGAGGGCACCACCCCCTGACAACTTTAAGATGCCGGTCTTGGACTCCTACCATGGGATTACCGACCCCGAGCAGCACTTAGATGCCTTCGTCTCCACAACACTATTCTACCCACTGAGCGACGGCCTCATCTGCAGGATGTTTCCTTCAACGCTCAGGGGAGCTGCTCGCACGTGGTTCAATAATCTCCCGGTCAAGAGCATTACCTCGTTCGAACAGCTATCGAACAAGTTCTTGACGCACTTCCAAGCAAGCCGAGTGCACAAGAAAACATCGTACAATCTGTCAACAGTCAAGCAGCAGAAGGACGAGTCCCTAAGGGAATTCATCAAGCACTTCAATAACGAGGTGCTTGAAATCAAGGACGTCGAGCCCGCGGTGCATATGTCTAGCCTGCAGGCCAGCGTCACCGATCGTCAGCTTTGTTGGTCCCTTGCCAAAAAGCCTCCGAAGAACCTGGACGACTTGCTCGCCAGGTACGAGAAGTACGCTTCCGCAAACGAGACGACACGGGCCCAGAAAAATAACACCGTGAACAATCTGCAGGCCGCACCAAAGCCGGCAGACAAGAAAAGGTCTGAGGTGGCCGACCCGGCACCAAGCCCGGGAGATTCAAAGAAGAAGAAGTCCGGTAGGGATCAGACCTACCGGCACCCCTACAAGACGTTCGAGTATTACACTCCATTGAACTCTTCGATGACAGAGATCCTCGAAGTGATCAAGAACGATCGGAACCTCCGACCGCCTCCAAAAGCACTCGGCAACGGGAGGAATAAGGACCACTACCGTTTCTGTCGCTTCCATCGCGACTATGGCCATGAAACGGAAGAATGCAAGTACCTCAAAGGGGAAATTGAGGACCTCATTAGGCGAGGATACTATGACAACTTTGTCAGGAATGCAGACAGGGGACCAGCCCCTGCTCGGAGGGATCGTGGATTACCACCTCCACCTCCGAGGAATCCGTAACCCAACAATTGCCGAGCGGACGCATGCGATAATCAGAACGCCGCTCGGAGGGATGACAGAGACCTTGATGGTGGGCCGGCTCCCCCCAGGCAGTGGGTCGGTGCCATCCAATTTGGGACAGTGGAAAGCTCATCTGGAGTGCAAAGAGAAAGAGTGTCGGTGAAATAAAGACTCAGAGGCCGACAGCATACCTAATCCGAGTCCATCTCGGCTTGTTCGGAGCCGGAAGGCCGACGAAAGAGAAGAAAGAAGTCCCACCTGGCTTCAAAGAGAAGAAAGGCCGAACGCAGGTTTGTCAGCAGTCCGCCCCCAGAGGACCGACCGCGCACAACAATGAGTTTGTGCATCCCTGGTGACAATGAGGTCTATACCATCACCAAGGGACCTCAAGACGAGGGCAAGTCAGTCCTCACAATCATAGGAGGACCCGCCGTCGGGAACACCTCCAACAGGTCGGCAAAGGCCTACTCACGTCTTGTAGCCAAGGCAGAGTGGCCGTCGAAGAAAGCTCGGACTGGAGAAGTCATCACCTTTAGCGACGAAGATCTTGTCAATGTCGCGGTCCCCCATTAGGACGCCATTGTATTCACGGCCGGCATCGGGCACTGCGATGTTGCAAAGTGCCTAGTAGACACCGGGAGCTCGGTGGACATCATATTTTATCATGCCTACCAGAGGATGCAGCTGACGGACGACCAGCTCCGTCCCGTCACTTTCGATCTTATCAGCTTCTCTGGGGACCCAGTCACGGTGAAAGGGGGCATCCAATTGCCTGTCATCCTCAGCCAGAAGCCCAGATAGTGACAAGTGGTGGTCGAATTCATGGTGGTTGATCGACCATCGGCTCACAATGTCATCCTCGGCCGGCCTTCGCTGAACAAGTTGAAGGCATGTATGTCCACCTACTACATGGTGATGAAACTTCCAACCGAGGATGGAATCGGAGAGTGTCGAACAGATCAAGATACTTCACGAAGGTGGTACGCCACCGAGCTGAAGAACAGCCAGCGGGCCCTAAAGACCGTGTAGGTGAACATGGCAGATGTTCCAAAGAAGCTCTCTCCCAACAGGGGAGAGCCAGTAGAGGAACTCCTGCAGGTACCGATTACGGATGATCAACCCGAAAAGACGCTCCAAGTCGGCTCCTTGCTGCCTGAAGAACAAAGGGAAGAGTTGATCGAATTTCTAAGGTAGAACTTAGACGTTTTCGCATGGTCGGCCTCTGAGATGCTTGGGATACCCAGGGATGTAATTGAACACCACCTAGCAGTCGACCCGCAGCATCGGCCTGTGCGACAAAAGAAGAGAAGCTTTGCACCCGCTCGGCAGTTTGCCATAAACAAGGAGGTGCAGAAGCTACTGACGGCAAACTTCATACGAGAGGTCGACTACCCGGACTGGTTGGCCAACGTGGTCATGGTGCCAAAGTTTAACGGCAAGTGGCGGATTTGCATAGACTTCACCGATCTCAACAAAGCCTGTCCAAATGACAGCTATCCGCTGCCGCGCATTGACCAGCTGATTGATGCTACAGTCAGACACGAGTTACTCAGTTTCCTCGACGCGTACTCAGGCTACAATCAGATAAAGATGCGAAAAGCCGACGAGGAATGTACTTCCTTCGTCACCAATCAAGGGCTCTTTTGCTATACGGTCATGCCTTTTGGCCTCAAAAATGCAGGAGCCACCTATTAGAGGCTGGTCAACAAAGTCTTCAGACGAAAGATTGGCAGGAACATGGAAGTGTATGTCGACGATTTCCTTGTCAAGAGTCGACATTCCGGTCGGCACCTGGCCGACCTCGGCGAAGCATTCCAGGTCCTCCGAAGGCACAGTATGAAGCTCAACCCTACAAAGTATGCCTTGGGAGTCGGATCAGAAAAATTCCTGGGATTCATGGTCTCGCAAAGGGGTATTGAGGCAAATCCCTCGAAGATCAAGGCAATCTTGGACATGGCCGCGCCGACCAGAGGCAAACATGTACAGGAGCTGAATGGCCGAATAGCTGCACTTGGCCGCTTCATGTCCAAATCAACTGAACGCTGCCTCCCCTTCTTCAAAACTCTGAAGGGAGCCGGGAAGTTCGAGTGGACTGAAGAATGCCAGAGAGCTTTTGAAGACCTGAAGACATATTTATCCTCGCCTCCCCTGCTGGTGAAGCCGAACCCGGGGGATGAGTTGCAGTTGTACCTCGGAGTATCCGACCGTGCAGTCAGCGCCATCCTTATAAAGGAAGAAGACAAGGTCCAGCGACCAATTTACTACGTCAGTAAAGTATTGCTTGACGCCGAGACCAGGTACAAGCCGATTGAGAAACTGGCATTTGCCTTGGACACATCCGCGCGGAAGCTCCGATCGTACTTCCAGGCATATCCCATTTCGGTACTGACAAACACGCCACTGAAGAAGGTGTTGTCAAAGCCCGACGTATCGGGACGACTCATCAATTGGGCAGTAGAGCTTGGGGAGTTCGACATAAAGTACGTCCCCAGAACGGCCATCAAAGCACAAGCCTTGGCGGACTTTATCGTCGAAAGTACCCTACCAGGCCAAGACTTTGCAGAA
>JAMYWD010001505.1:0-50000 GCA_028583415.1 Protea cynaroides
CCTCGGGACACACCGAATGAAGAGCAGGCCGAAGCCGCCTGGATCCTGAATGTGGACGGTTCCTCCATGGAAGATAAAGCAGGGGCAGGCGTAATTTTGAAAAATCCGAAAGGATTTAAAATACGCTCGGCTAGGATTCAGGGCCACAAGTAACGAGGCCGAGTACGAAGCTTTACTGGCCGGACTCAGACTCGCCAAAAGCTTAGCCGTCCGTCGGCTACTCATACAAGGAGACTCACAGTTGGTCATTTGCCAAGTACAGGGAGACTACGAGGCCAGACAGTCCGAGATGCAGCAATACCTCGAGAAGGTGAATTCGGCCATCGCGACCTTCCAAAGCGTACAGCTGCAATACGTCGGCCGCGAGGAAAACACCGAAGCAAATGAGTTATCAAGATTATCCCTTGAAGACATCCATGCGCTGGACTCTGCCGTGTACGTGAAATTCTTGGACCACGCCAGCAACTCTGTCGAAGTTGTAGCTCCCGTCGGGGTCGTATCCAGCTGGTACGATGACATTTACCAGTACCTCCGGACGGACGCCCTTCCGACTGACAGGAAAGATGCTCCTCGCATCCAAGCGAAGTCCCGGCAGTACACCATACACAAAGATGTACTATACAGGAGATCTTACACCCTACCGCTGCTTAGGTGCTTGCGATCAGACGAAGCCGAGAGCGTTATGAGAGAAGTCCATGCGGGTATCTGTGGCCGACACCAAGGCGGACGATCGCTTTTCCAAAAGATCCTTCGCCAAGGCTACCATTAGCCGAAAATGCACGACGACTGCATCGAACTTGTCCGAAGGTGCGACAAGTGCCAGTTTTATTCACCCGTCCAACATGCTCCGGCCGCTCCACTGCAGTCGATAACAAGTCCCCTCCCCTTCGCTATATGGGGTATGGACATAATGGGGCCCTTCCCCCAAGCCACCTATCAACGGAAATATGTCATCGTGGCTATCGATTACTTCACCAAATGGATTGAAGTCGAAGCCGTAGCCAAGATCGACACCTGTAAAGTGGAGCAGTTCTTCAGACACTCGGTGATGTACAGGTTCGGGGTACCGAGGGTACTAGTGACTGAAAATGGTACTCAGTTCACTAGCGCATCCTTCGCCACCTTCTGCGAAGAGTTCCGGATAGACCACAGGTTCGGGTCAGTCGGACATCCGCAAACAAGAGGCCAGACCGAGGCCACCAACAAAACAATATTGGGCGGCCTGAAAAAGATGGTGGAAGACCAGAAAGAGAAGTGGGTGGATATGTTACCCAGTATCGTCTGTTCGTATAGGATGACCAGCCGAACACCCACTAGGGAGACGCCCTTCATGCTTGCCTTCGGCACGGAGGCAGTCGTCCCCGTTGAACTATTCCATCCCACTTTTCGAATGTTGAACTTCAACGAGCACACCAACTCCGAGGACCTACGGACAAACCTTGACAACCTTGAAGACGTGCGCGAATCGGCAACATTCCGAATGGCGAACTACCAGCAGACCACAACCCGTCATTATGACAAGACAGTCCGACTTAAACAATTTAAGGTCGGAGATCTTGTCCTCCGAAAGATAGCAGTCTCCGACCCCACCAATCAAGGAAAGATGGCCAAAAACTGGGAAGGTTCGTATCGCGTACTCAGAACGGGACGCCCGGGCTCGTACAAGCTAACCACCATGGAAGGTGAAGAAATCCCGAGGACGTGGCATGCCACCAACCTTCAGAAATATTACCAATAGTTCGAAGTCTTACAAATTTGTCAGTTTTTTAATTTCAATTGTAATACCGGACCCCTTGAGGGCATCCGTTTGTTTTCTTTGAATACAAGGCAGTATCATTCAGTCATCACATCACATCTTTCCCAGTCCATTCTGCCGGTCCAGCCGATTGCAAATATAGATAAATCTCATTCGTACCTTCCGACCATTGTCCACAAGCAGACCATGCTCGCATGAAGGACACACTCGTATCTTCCTACCACGGTCCACAAGCAGACCAAGGTAGCATGAAGACCATACTCATACCTTCCGACCCTGGTCCACAAGCAGACCACGGTCGCATGAATGCCACACTCATATCTTCCTACCACGGTCCACAAGCAGACCAAGGTAGCATGAATACCATACTCGTACCTTTCGACCCTGTTCCACAAGCAGACCACGGTCGCATGAAGGTCACACTCATATCTTCCTACCACGGTCCACAAGCAGACCAAGATAGCTTGAAGACCATACTCGTACCTTTCGACCCTGGTCCACAAGCAGACCACGATCGCATGAAGGCCATACTCATATCTTCTTACCACGGTCTACAAGCAGACCAAGGTAGCTTGAAGACCATACTCGTACCTTTCGACCCTGGTCCACAAGCAGACCACGGTCGCATGAAGGTCACACTCATAACTTCCTACCAAAGTCCACGAGCAGACCAAGGTAGCATGAGGATCACTCGTACCCTCCGACCATGGTCCACAAGCAGACCAGGAAAAATGAATAACACAGCTTTTACCATGGTCCACAAGCTGACCATAGTAACATGAAGACCATGCCCAGGCCTACCCAAAAACACAATCGGACGTCCAAAGCCAGACTGGGGCAACCATGCTCATCCCCCAAGCACCTCGCCGCCCAGATAAACCTAAGTGCCCTCGGCTAGCCTTCGTACCAAGCCGATGACACTTTCGGGGTAGGAAGGCAGTCGAAACAAAATACTACGCACCCGGATTCGGAGTCATGAAGTTTCCTAATTATTACCGGATTCGAAACAAAATACTACGCAGCCGGATTCGGAGTCGTGAAGTTTCCTAATTATTATAAGCTACTCGGCCTTAGCTACTTAATTTTGGCCTACCGAGAGCCGAACAAGACACAATGGAAGAAAAAGATAGGCAAAATGAATTTTCATTAATGACAGCCCTAGAAGGGCAATATTACAGATATACAAATAAAAAACAAATATATACAAGTTTACAAGGGAAGCTTCTTCTCCTCGGCGGTTGCAGCTGCCGGGTCTACCAGATCTTCGGCGGGCAGCGCAAGTTTGGGAAGCTCCACCAGTGGAGTCTGCGGCACTTGGTAGGGGGAAAGGTCGTCCTCGGGCGCAGGGGCAGCCTCTATAGCCATAGCCGGCTCCGCCAAACCTTCCTCAGTGGCGGGCAGAGTTTCCCCGGATGCCGAGGCCCTTAGTCCGTCAATTTAGGCGACAATCGAAATTATCGACCAGTTTATCTTGAGGGCCCCTTATCACTTAGCTGCTCCCTTAAGTACAACACACCCCTCTCGAAGTAGCCGCAAGCTGCCTCATCAACGTCGTCATCGAACTGGACCGATGACTTGTATTCGTCGACAGCTCGAGCCAACCCCGCTTGTTAGTCCTCCTCGGCCTTGACGAGTGCCTCCCTGGCAGCCCGAGCCTCGTCCTCGGACTTCTGTAGACGCTCCTCCCGCTTTAACCTTGCCTGCACCTCAACCTGCAGGTCCTCCTCGGCCTTCTTCCGTCTGTCCTCGGAAGACCAGAGCCTCTCTTTAGTGACGAGCACCTTCTTGCGCTCCTTATCAAGATCGGCTTCGGCCTTGGTCAGGGACGTCTGGAGGGTGGCTTTCTCCTTAACGAGGCCCTCAACCTCCGAGGATTTGTTTACCAAGTTCTCCTCGGTGGCCTTCTAACCTCGCGCAAGGAGATTTCTAGAACCTCCTTCTCGTCCAACTCAAAGAACGCGCGGTACGCTCGTTCGCCGAGCTCGGCGAAAAGGTTGGCAGCCTGCACCAAAGACAACAAAGATTGCAGTCGATCAGTACATATGGAAACACAAGACAAAAATGACAAACAAGCGCCGATCATTACCTGGGCGCAGGCAGTGAACCCCCGGGAGTAGACATCCTCGTTGGGCAGGTCGGACGTAAACTTGATGTCCTCCGACAGGCGCCCCTCTGTGACAATGATCCTGACCGCCCTCTGGCTCCTGAAGACCGAGTCCGAAGGCCTCAGCTTGAGCGCGGGATTGAAGGCCGTTGTCGGAATCATTTGCTTCTCACCCTGCTGGCGAGCTGTACCCTTGGCTTCCTCCCTGGTGGCCCTGGGGGCCCCGGTCAGATCAACGACCTTGGGGCTGTCGGTAACCCCCTTGATCGTAGACGTTGCAGCGCCCTTGGTCTCGGCTGCCGAAGGGACGATCGTCTGCAGGGGCTGGACTTCTATCGCACCCCCTTGGGCGGGCTGGGCTTCCTTCGTCACAGCCTCCGCCGTTGCCTCCTCTCCACCGCCGAGCCGAGGAGTCGGCCTCCTCTTGTATATGTCGGTCGGGAGCTCGGCGGCTGACTTTATTTTTTTCTTCGGTGGCTCATCGGGCATGGGCCCCTTACCCTTGGCCTCCGCCGTGGCCACTGGCCCCTTCCGAGGGTGAGAACCTGCCTGGCCGCTGGCAGGTTGAACTTTCGATCCCGCCTGGCCGCTAGCGGGCTGAACTCCCTTCTCGGTCTCGACCTTCCGCTTGGCCATTATCCGGGCAACAATCTTGTCGTCCCTGAAGTTTACTGCAATGAGAGAATGGTCAGTAACATAAACAAAATAGCAGTGCATAGTCAAGCCCTAAAACTATTACTCACCGAGTAGACCGTGCTCGGCCAATTGCGCGGGATCCGCAAGATCGGATAGGCGAACCGTCTCCCCGGTCATCATCTTGCGTTGGATCTTCCTCTCCTTCGTCGTCAGAAAGAGAACTTTGTTGAACCCTGTGGCGTCGACCACCAACCAGACGTTCGACAGAGGGAAAGACGGACCGCCCGTGGGAGGGCCCACGAAGAAGAACTTATCCTTCCACCCGTGGATGGAGGAAGGTTTCTGGGAGATAGCCGGGAGCTTCTTCCCGCCCCTTTGGCTAAAGAAGTACCACACGGTCATAGCTCGGGCTTCGTTCAGACTAGCCAACTGGAAGACCGACCGGAACAGTTTTGCGATCGGAGTCTCACCTAGTCGGCGGACAAACATAATGAAAGCAAAGATGCACCGCCACCCGTTCGGAGCAAGTTGGGAGGGGGCGATGCGGTATGTCTGAAGAATTTCTACAACTAAAGGGTGGAGAGGGAACCTGAACCCTGATTTCAGAGTGTGTTCGTATACACAGATCTCCGACGTAATCACGATGCAATCGTTCGTCGGAGGTAGGGAGCCAAGCGCGGACATCTGTCATGGGCTCCTCGAGCTGGTATGCCCGGTAGATCGATGACAAAGCCGCCTCGGTTTTGATTTTACTCGGCACCTTCCAGGCTAGAACGATGCTGAATGCCGCTACCGGCGGTCGGCCACCCCTCTGACGGGAAGCCCGTTGGGGCGGAGGGCCCGCAGGACGACCGCGCTCTTCCTCCTCAGAGGAACCCTTCTCGAATTCCTCTGAGCCGGAGGCCCTAGATTCAGCGGACCATCCTCCCGAAGAGGAAGATGATTCATCAGAAGAGGAAGTTTGGGACCGGGTCATTCTTCTGATCACTCTCACCATACCGAAAGACGTGATGCTATTAGAAGAAAAGCTACTAAGCATGAACTGAAATGAAAACGATTAGAAGACTTACTGGTTTCAAGAAAGGTGACCGAATGCACGAATGGAAGCTCGAAAACAAAGATCGACTGGGCTCCGAGTGCTCTGATAGAACTCTGACTACAATTGAAGCAAATGGTCGAATGAATGAAGTGGGAAAGTATTTATAGGACAAGTGACTGAGAACTGTCTCTTCGGGTTCTGGACACGCGTTTCAGCTCCATTGGTTGTCGTCTGCCTCGCCGGACGTGACGTGACGGGCTGACATGCACAACGATGGCGCTTCTTCTCGAGGCACTCCGCCTCCTGTGGATCGTTGGATTAGTATGACGATCCGTGTGAACTTCAGTCTCAGCCGTCCGATGCACTCGGTCGATTCGAAGACGAGTAGCATTTAATGGCGCTCGTTCTCGAGGCGCACCGCCACCCGGTGGCCGTTGGATCATGGATCGATCCGCGTCAAGTTGGGAGATCGACGGTCAAGCACTCTCGCATAAACCGAGATTAACGCCTCGAGCCCCGCGCCTCAATCAATCGTGCAGACGGAGCTTAACCGCCTCTTCTCGGGAATACCCTGAGTCATTCAATGTAGCTATTAGTCTGACAGTCGGCCTCATACTGCGTAGGCATTCTCAACAGTTTGACTTGTTGCACTATCGAATTCGCTGCATCAGACAGCGCAAGGGGCATCTGTTAGGAGGAAAATGATCCCTCCACTTAAAATCTTACACGTGTCAAGTGCGCCTTCGGAGCCTGAGCGCTCGGAGTGTCTCGCACTCGGCTTCCCATGCACTCGGCCTCTCATGCGCACGGCCTCCCTCATGCCCGGCCTCCCGGGTAGCGCACGGAGTTATGATCCTACTCGGTCTTGGAAGCCAGAGTCCTATTGAGATTCTGCTACCTCCAGAGAGTCCTTCTCTCAGTCTGATACGACACCGACTATTCCGGTCGGCCATCACTCACACGTTGACACGTGTCAGTCCCAGAGCTGACCGACCTAGCTTCCTTGGCTAAGGTTTTCGACTCCTACTTGGAGTCTACCACATGAGTGTCCCACAGAGCGACACGTGGCAATCCTATTGACGATCTATCTCCCTGAGTCCTGGTGCCTCCATGCCTCCTCCCGACCTATAAGTAGAGGGCAACCCCTCAAGGTAAACCTTATGCACTTACGCACGCACAAGTTACAAGCAGTTATTGTTCATCCCTCACTCACGCTCAAACTCACTCATCGTCCCACTTTCTCTAAACTGGAGATAGCTTTCTGATATCTCTTGACTGTTTACCTTGGGAATCTAATTTAGGCATCGGAGGGTACCCGGGGCTTAGGCGCCCCCTCCTTTGTCTCATCTCTATGATTGCAGGTCATTCAGAGCGCGGATTGACGGACGATTTCCAACTGTAACACCTGCATTATTCACGGAAAACAAGAATCTCATTGAACTGCAGCAATCAATGTGATCTTAAAGGAAGAGAAGAAGAGACCGTGAGATTATGGAGGATGCTACTTGGACTAAAATCATGCTTATCTTTCACAATTGAGAAACATAAATCTCCAGAAATTCTGATCTTATGAGAAAATAAACTTAATTGTCATAAATTAAATTAAAAAATAGACCAAAAAAATATGAACGGGGAGCTGACCCATATGTCATGATTGATGGATTTCCAAAGGGAGAAAGTTGTTCCTGTTCCTGAATTGTTCTCGGCAGAGATTCTCCAGATTGATGGATTTCCACAGCGAGTTGTTCGCTGTTCCTGATTTGTTCTAGGAGAGATTCTCCAGGTTGATTGATTTCCAGAGAGAGAGAGAGAAAGAAAGAGAGAGGGAGATTTGTTCGTTGTTCCTGATTTGTTATCGGCAGAGATTCTCCAAGTTGTTGGATTTCCACAGAGAGAGAGAGAGAGTCGTTCCCTCTTCCTGATTTGTTGGCGGCAGAGATTCTCTGGTTGATGGTTTCCCAGAGAGAAAGGGAGAGGGACGTAGGGAAGGAGGGGGGAGAGAGGGAGAGTGGGAAGGGAGGGAGAGTTGTTGGCTGTTCCTGATTTATTCTACGAAGAGATTCTCCCGGTTGTTGGAAGTTGGATTACCTCAGAGAGAGAGAGAGAGAGAGATCTCGGCTGAAATTCCCAGAGAGAGGGAGAGAGACGTAGGAAGGGAGAGAGAGGGGGAGGGAGGGAGGGAGGGAGGGAGGGAGGGAGAGTTGTTCGTTGTTCCTGATTTGTTCTCGGCAGAGGTAAAAAGCAAGCAGTCCATGTGTCGCATGTTTAAGAATGTCTCCAGCTAAAAAATGATTTCTTTTATTTTCAAAATAAAAATATAAAATTGAACTTTTTGCCAGGTAGATAAATGAAATTGCAATTCATGCCACGTCATCCTTGTATTGTACCAAAATGCCATTGGATGACGAGGAACTATGAAGAGGACTCCCGCATTATATAAGTAAGAATTTAAGGAATTGGGAACTGTTACATTCATTTGCACTCCCCAACGATCTCAATGGTCAAAACTGTTTTTTTTTTCTTTTCATTTTCAATATCTTTCAAATGTGGGTCCCACATAAAAACTTCTTTTCACACTGCTGCTGAATTCTCTTAGCCACAATACGAACTGGGTTGCCTAAAGTTCGCTGTGATAAGCACACAAAGGATGGAAGGGCAAAGGTCGAGATCGAATTGGATAACCCTTAGATCATTTTGATGCCTAAGTTAGTCCGTAAACAAAAAGTATAGAATAGTCATAAGGGTAACTGTTCCTTTCAATGAGTGGGGACAGTAGTCGTATGTCTTTAACATGATGGTAGTGAGAATTAAGTTGTGGATCCATTTACCTTTATTTGTTCTTGGTTTATAGGTCTAGAGCGATCCCATGAATTTGGACTGAGACTAACGGTTAATGTAGGAAATTGGCTTGGGGGGCATGAATTTTGCTCTATCTGAAGGGCCAGCTAGATTCCTTCCCTTGTTCTCCAACGTGGACCATGAGATCCGTTATCCCCATATTTATCTTCCGAGATCAGCCTTCGGATCATAAGATTACATGGACATTGATCTAGTGTTGTGTGTTGGATCCCTCAAATACCAAAATAACTCCCCTATGGATTAATAATGATGTTTCCATGATAAGGAAATCACATCTGAAATCAATGTCAAGGGAAAACAAAAGATTCCTATCCATCACTTCAATCCTGTTTTTTTATTCTTACCGTACCAAGTCCAACATCATTAATGAATGAAAACACGAGCTATGAAACCTAGAATATTTTGTGGTGTTTATTGTTCATTGCTTTTAAATTGTAAAATCACAAAACAATCTGTCAGAAATCAGGTTCGCTCTCTCTCTCTCTTTCTCTCCCTCTCATTCAAATCTTCTCTTCCCAGTGATGCCGGAGGAGGGAGACATCCCCGTCGGATGATCAACATGTAGGACTCGGGTGAATTCGAACACTCCATCTGAGCCGACTCTCCCTATCAGCTCAGTTTATCTACTAGGTGTCGACTCGAATAGAGGACTTGGATTCACCCGAATCTTATGTGTTGGTCATCCTCTCGAATCACTGGAAGGAGAAGATGTGAATCTCTCTCTCTCTCTCTCGCTTACCTTAAAATGACCAGTAAAAAAATCAGTTAAAAACCCCAGGAAAGTGCTCTTTTTCCTCGGGATTAACATGAACCCAACAGAAAACACATCCAATGGGCCTCCGCAAATCCAATCCAATAACAAACTGATCACCTTCCTATCCAACCAAAATCACCCCAAGTCCCAACTAACTAAGAAATCTTAGACCTAGCTACGTACCTAACCACCCAATAAAACAATGAAATTTGTTGGTTTTTTTTTATTTAATTTTTTTTTTTTGGGTGTAAACATAGGGTAAATAGTTAACCCAAATCCATATGATATAATGTAGTAGACAATCACATCATTAAGGGGGAGTCGACCAGCTAGATGGCTAACCTTGAGGTGGTTAGAGAGTAATTTATTTTGGTTTCATAAGGTAGTGAGTTTTTTGAGAATAGTTCATTTGTATGTATTTGTATCTTTTTTGAGATTCTATTGTACCGTCGGGTCTCATACTTTAGAGGTGGATCCCATACTATATCGACTGGGATCCTATAGAGAGTAAAATAATGTAAATGGAGGTGATTTAAACTCAGACTTTCTTACTATGTGGAGGATAGTATGTACCGAGTACTTGAATCTTTAATATATGTAGATGAATATTATAAAATATTGAAGTATAGAAAAATAAGAGAAACAAATCCTTTATGATACATAAATCATCATTGAGGAGTTAAAACATATATTAATGTTGGTTTTTAACAAAATTCAATTAAGGGGAAGTATTAAACAAGGTGTACATAATTGTATAAGAAACCTAAACCATTGCAACAAAAAAATTCATATTTAAACCAAGGATAGCAATTCTACCTCAGAAAAAAAAAAGGACAATCTGATCATAACCAAAGATTCAAACTTTAATATATGAAGAACAAAAGCAGAATTCACAGAAAAAAATGAGAAAAAAAATAAAATAAAAATACAAGAATGTACATTTAAAGTGTTATAGATATTTCTTTCCTGTATTCTCATATTCCTGGCTGGAATTATGAAGTGCATTGAAAATGATATTAGGGATGTCTTGGTGCGGGTTCCTTGCTCAATCTATACTATCTCTGATTGGGTTTCTTCTCAGCCTTTCAAGATTAATATTCGGCCAGGGGCAACTCTCTTCATTGATATATTCATTGCTGCTAATGGGTAAGACCTGTGGGGTATTTTAAATGAAGATGGTTAACTCATTGGATAATCCAGGTTGTGCAGAGTGGGTGGTGTTCTTCGTGGACCAAATGGAGTGGCTTCTGCATATATATGCTGTTTTATTTGGGAGTGACAGCAAACCTCATTGCTGAATTTTCAAAATTTTTGATCGCAATTCGGTGTTCTATGGAGATAGGTGCTTCTCATCTATGGATTCATCCTTTGATGGGTAAGCATCTCGGCAACTCTTCCACCCACTCATTTTTCTCATTCGGAAGATCCAAAAACTCTTTGTCAGCACCATCATATTGAACCAAATGGTTACAAGATGGCTCATCAAATGACTACCAGTAATTGTCTAATGGATTGGGGAGGAGGACAACAGTCGATGCTCGACACGTGGGTGTCGGTTGGATCCAAGTCCTTCATCCAAACCGGTGCATAAGCCGACACCCCCTGTCAGCTCACCTTATCGGCTTCGATGGAGGGCATGGATCCAGCCGACACCCACGTGTTGGGCATCCGTTGGTGGTAGCCGCCCCGCCTCCCGAACCTCTGGGAGGAGAGGATTTGGATCCGCACAATTGGCAAGTGAAAATGTCACTTCTCGGTAAAAGTTGCTCCACATGGGTGAGAACATGTATTTTGCACTCACATATCAGAATAAAACACAAAAACAAAACGGATCAAATCGGAATTGGCAAGTATGATATGCAAAGAGTTCCTACTACAAGCATAACCTATGGAAACCTTTTTGCTAATTGAAATTACATTTTAATCTTAAAAGTAATTGTTTCTACTCATAAACCTAACAAAAAAGCAACAAAAATAAAAAAGTAGAATGCATTCTATTTAGCTATTACGGAAAACAAACCCAGAGTCCAAACAACACCTAAACTAAGCTAGAATTGTACCCTGCTCTTGATTTTCTTTCGTCTCTTCTTCTGTTGAGTACTCTTTCGGTGGAGGCCCTAGATAACAATCCACATTATCAGAATTAAACTGAAAAATAGGATTGCAAATATTTAGATCTTCAATCTCCATCACTTGGGTGAGAATTCCCTTGGTATAATTGTACGAAATCAGCTTATCCCCATTCTGCAGCAACATCATATCCATTGAGTCCATTGCCATTACAAAATATTCTCCCACAATCTGTTTTAATGGTTCTAACCTTACCCTGAATTTCTTTTTCCATGTCTTGTTCAAGTAATCCTCCATCACCCATAGCTCCATCCATAACCTGCTAACATGGTATAACACCCCAAGATTCCCTTCACAATTCACAACATTTAAATCACAATTGACTTCTACTCTCCCTTGTGGACGCAATGAGATTTTTATGTCACGAATGATGGCTTCTTTTACTTCCTCTTGTGATTGAGGCAATGAGTAGAGACTCCAATTCCTTTTTTCTACATCAAAAGATAACATTTCTTTTCGGTCATCAACTTCAAAGTTAATAAGCCAATGAAAAGATCCATGCAAAAAAATCTCAGGCGATATAGAGAGTCGAGTATAATCCTTATACTCCATACTTTTAGAATACATCGTCCATTCCCAGTTCTTGGAATCAAATATCTCACAGTGGAAAATCTGCCTTGTCTTCATGGATGACCATGATAATCCAATGATCTTGTAATGCAATGGATGTGATTTCTTTATCACTATGGCCGTTCTCTTAGTTTGGCAATGAGTGATAGGTGTTGGAATTTGTGTCCACTGTCGTGTCAATGGCTTGCACACGTAGTACCTGTTGGAATTGAGTCAAAAAAATAAAATAATATGAATATCCTTTACCAGATATATATATATATATCAAAGAGCTAGAAAAAAGAAAGACAAAAAAAAATTCAGTAAATTGGATTTGGTAAGGAGAAAGAGATAGATTTGAAATTTTTTTTTTCTTCATTTGTCAATCAGACTCCATGGTCTCTAGAGTACTCATTCATCCTCAATCTCACATAAAATACTTAATTTTCTTTTCAAAAAAAAAAAAAAAAAAGACTGTTCCCCATATCATTGACCCTTTAATCCAGCAATCTTATTGTTCATATAATAAAGAAGATACTTCAAAAAAAAAAGAAAAATAAAGTAGCAATACCTTCGTATGGGGTGAAGTACGGGTTCATAAGTCAGGCAGCAAACTAGACCCTCCGCCTGACTAGAAGTGGCTTCAACCCTAATAATGGCGTCAGCTGACTTGGGCAAAAAGTCAAGAGAGATCGACGATGGATAAGTTGCAACGGAGGAGATGAAGCTGGTGTCGTAGTTGAGTACTGGGTAGTTTTCATGCTTCTTAAGATACTGAATGAGGTAACCAGAGAATGATTGTGTTCTTTGGCTATGCAAGCGTTTGAATGTTGAGTCATATGTGAGATATTTCCAATCTCTACAAACCCATCTGCATCGCTGAAGAAGATCATCAAGAGTCACATAACTTAGGATCTCATACCAGATATCACCTCCAGGTAATGTTAGTGAAGAAGATGATGACTTGCTATCTTCTTTTTCTTCTTTTTTTCCCTTCATCACTAGAGGTAAGTCCATAGTAAAATAAAAAAAAAACGTTGTTGTGACAGTTCTTATAACCATAGAAGCTTTGAGGTTAAGGAAAGATCTTAAAAATTGGGTATTAGACTTTTAGCTAGTAAATCCAGGAAACAAAATCCTACTAGAAGCAAGTCGAAATAACTAACTAAAACAAGAAAATATTGCCATATTGGAATCGTATCAAATTCCCAAAATTAAGGTTTTTTTTTTTTTTTTTTTTTTTTTTTTTGGGATGAAAGGAATTATTTAAATTAAAAAAAAAAATAGATTAAAGGATGCACTAGATTCCATTGAGTGTGGGTTTATTAATTTATTTTTAAAATTAATAGACCTTTTTGAATGGAGAAAATTTCTCACACTCTTTACATGGAGAGTTTGAATGTATATATATAGATCTTGACTTGCCATGTTACAACATAAACTCTTTTTGAGAGTTTTAAGGAAACAATATCTATGTTGGATTTAGTGGATTTATTATAGAGAGAGATGATAGAATTCTTAATTAAGACGATTTAATAGAGAGGATATGATTTAGAGAAGATTTAAGAAGGTATTTAGGCCCCGTTTGATAACACTTCAGCTCCCTATTTTTTAGCTCTGAAGCTAATTCGGAGTAGAATGACGATTGATAAACACGGTTCAAATTTTGACTCTCATGGAGTGAACCGCTCCAAAAATGTCTCCGAGAGCTAAAAAAATAAAGCTAAAAAAACTTACTTCTCTTGCTCTGGAGCTATTACCACTACCGACTGCCATCACCACCACCACTGGCACTGCCATCATCACCACCACCCCTCCACTGCCACCATCCCCACCACCACCCACCACCCACCACCCACCACCCACAACCATCGCTACCACCACCACGACCACTGCCACCACCATCGCCACCCCCACGCTGTCACACCCCAATTCTGGCTGAACCAGAAGTGTGAGTGAACCGTCACTGAACCAACGGCTCTCACCAGGATCTCAATAAGACCGTGTCCACTCATACAAACCATTGCACATAACCACAATCAGAATATAGTAAATACAACGGAAGTCTTTAAATAAAATGAACTGAGCATCTATTGATAGATTTAAATAAATATTTAATTATCCAAATTCTCAAACATAAATAAATATCCTTACATCACTTTAATGTGAACCAAAAATAACTGAAACAAATAAAAAAAATCTTAGAGATACACGCAGAAAGGGCACTCGCATGAAGCGTCATGCTCGTCCTCTCCTGCCTGCACGTCCAGAGCAGCCACGTCTCCGTACGCCGGGGCGTTCATGTAGTCATCCACTGTGTAACCTGCATCGACATCTAAAAATGGTGTGTACACAAGGGTGAGCTCACAACTTAGCTCAGTAAGATAATCAGACAATGTAACATTTATATGCATGAGTAACAATCATATTATATTATGGTCTGGTTAAGTTTGCAATGTGGTATAAAAAGGATTGGTGGCCACCGCACCTCTATACACGAGTGTGTGAAGCTGCCCAGTGGATCACACCACTGCCGTCCCATATGCACCCACCATGGAATAGAGATAGAGCTAAGGCGTCCGGATCAACACCGCTAACACCTCCCCTGATGCTCTACCCATACCAACACGTAAGCCCCTATTGGCGAGGGCTTGCAAACTGGGCTCGCAACTAACCAATCCTATATGTCATCATAGTTGGCCCTATCCCAGCACAGCTCCCTACGGCATAGAGATAGAGCTAGAGTCTGGTGGCCAGGCCGGAGACCATAGTGCCATGTCCTCCCCCTGATACCCTACCTGCACCAAGCATGCTAAGACAAAACGATACGAAAGGTAGACCCTATCCCAACATAGCTCCCTACGGCATAGAGATAGAGCTAGAGTCTGGTGGCCAGGCCGGAGACCACAGTGTCATGTCCTCCCCCTGATGCCTTACCCACACCAAGCATGCTAAGATAGAATACTACGAAAAGGTGCTAGTGTGAGGAATGATCCCAAACCCTAGGCCCTTCCCATTCCACACACCAACGAAAACAATCACATGCCTAACAATCACATCCTAGCATAGCGAGTATGGATGAACAATAATAATAACTGAAAGTAAAGGATGACATGCGAGTATGCACAAGCATCAATCCACAGAGTCATAGTTATTAACAACGGTTTACTATCCATTAGATTATTAGGGTTTAGGTCTGATTCCCTTACCTGACGCTCGTTTGATAGCTTGCTCCACGTCGTAAGATCCAAACGTACTATCACAAAGTCCTATACAATATTAGGGTTTAGTTAGAATAGATTTACGTTGGTCGAAAAACCAAGAATGGAAAAACACATCTCACAGAGCTGACCGGTCACAGTACCGGTCGCAGCACTGTGGGGAAACCTACGACCGGTATGGTCAACCGGTCCCCACATGCCAGCCCTTGGAAGTTACTGGTCGCAATACCGGTCGCATAGGGTGCAACCGGTATAGTCGACCGGTATGTCTCTGGAAGACCATACGTCTAGTTCTTGACTGTCGTCGATCATCCCCTATTGATCCTAGGGTTCCTCCTACACATTCTAGGTTTGAGCACTGAGTTATAGTTGTTTCCAACTCTATTCAAGTCCTAGCTTTGACGGTCTTCTTCCTAGAACTCGAATCTAGGGTTTACCGACTAGATTAGGGTTTATCGGTAAAAATAGGGTTTGAGATCAATACTTGCTTTGCATGGTATTTATCAAAGAAACCTAACCAACTTAGAGTCATAATCCTAGAGTCATAATGTAAAAAAAGGTTTAAGCACTCACCGTCGACTAGCGGTAAGGTGTTCCTCGTCGAACGGCAATATCGGCTCTTCCTAGCTTCTCCTCCTTCTTCAGCCTCTTTCTCCTTTCTAGGGTTTGTGTGGATCAATGGAAGGGATTCTAGGAGGTTAGAGGGGTTTATATAGGCTAGGTTTAGGTTTAGGAAGCCTCCTAGGATTAGAAAAGTCCTAGGGTTCGGAATTTGGAAAGTAGGACCCGCAGAGATCCAGTTCCGGATCTTCTTAGTCTGCTGCGTAGGCTATACCGATCGATCAGTACCAAAACCGGTACCATCGACCGGTATGAATAAAATTCATACTTAAGTGGTCTGTTTCATACCTGTTTGTCATCCGTTTGTCCCGTCTGGTCCGGTGATGATTGGAAGACCTGTTACGACATGAATTCAAGGTTTAGATCGGGTTTATGAAGTGCGGGTCTTACAACTCCCCCACCCTTAAAAGAACGTCCCCGAAATTTGCATGTACGTTTCACAACTCCCCCACCCTTAAAATAAATTTTGGCCTCGAAATTTGAACGTACCTTGGTCATCGAAAAGGTTAGGGTATTCCTTTCTCATTGCGTTCTCTTCCTCCCAAGTAATTTCTTCCACATCATGGCTTTTCCAATGGACTTTGACGTAGCGGATATCCTTGCTTCGAAGGTGTTGTACCTTTCGGCTTGTGAGCATCACAGGTATTACTTCAAATGTTAAGTCCTCTGTCAAGTCTGGTGGGTCTGCTGTCAAGATGTGCAATGGATCCCTGACATACTTCTTCAATAAAGATATATGGAACACATCATGAACGCTTGACATGGATGGTGGTAGAGCCAGTTGATATGCCACATTACCACGTCTGGTCAAAATCTCGTATGATCCCACGTACCTGGGGCATAGCTTTCCCTTCATACCAAACCGTTTCAGACCTCGCACAGGTGATATCTTCAAGAATACCTTGTCACCTACTGCAAACTCCAGATCTCGACGTCGGTTATCCGCATAGTGCTTCTGTCAAACTTAAGCTGTCTTTACTCTTTCCTTGATCTGATCAATCACTCGACAAGTTTCTTCGATAGACTCCGGTCCTACAATTCTTCTTTCTCCCACCTCATTCCATGACAAAGGTGTACGACATTTCTTCCCATAGAGAGCCTCATATGGCGCCGTCTGAATTGTAGCCTGGTAGCTATTGTTATAAGCGAACTCGATGAGCGATAGCTTCTCGTCCCAAGCTGCTTTTAAATCTAGGGCACAAGCTCGGAGCATATCTTCTAAAATTTGAATAGTTCGTTCTGACTGCCCGTCCGTCTGAGGGTGAAAAGCTGTACTAAACTTCAACTTGGTTCCCATAGCTTTCTGTAATCCTTCCTAGAACTTTGATGTAAAACGAGGATCTCTGTCAGATACTATACTCTCTGGGACGCCATGAAGTCTGACTATATTATCTACATATAGCTTGGCCAGCTTCTCCATGGTATAGTGAGGTCTGACCGCAATGAATTGAGCTATCTTGGTAAGTCGATCGACTATAAACCAAACTCCATCCACCGACCTTGGTGTCAAGGGTAGGCCAGTGACGAAATCCATTGTGATGCAATCCCACTTCCATGCAGGTTTCGGTAGTGGTTGTAGCAAACCTGCGAGTCTCTGCCTTTCTGCTTTAACTTGCTGGCAATTCAGACATTGGAATATGAAACGAGCTATATCTGCTTTCATACCCCTCCACCAATATAATCTTCTTAAATCATGGTACATTTTGGTGCTTCCTGGATGTATTGAATATGAAGTGTAATGAGCTTCTGTCATAACTCTATCTCTGATATTGGAGTCCTCACTCTCAGGTATGCATAATCATCCATGATACATGAGTACCCTGTCTGAATCCAAGGTGAAGTCAGGAATACTTTTACCCTTCTCCAGGTCTTCTTGCACAGTCTTGAGATGTGGATTCTGTAGGATTGCTACTTTGACTTCATCTATTAGATCCGATGAGATCTTCAGAGCTGCGAACATCAATGTGAACTTATGAATTAAGCCCTGTTCCACTGGATCTCTTGTAGTCTCTAATATGTTTTCTTCATCATTCTCTATTGAGCTTGAAGCTGTAGCACACAATGCAGCATTTGTTCTTGGTCCTGCCTCAGGTTTCAATGCCCACTTTCTGCTTAAGGCATCAGCCATAACATTTGCCTTACCTGGATGGTACTGAATGTCACAATCATAATCTTTTAATAATTCCAGCCATCTCCTCTGTCTAATATTCAGGTCCTTCTCAGTGAAAAAATAGGTTAAGCTCTTGTGATCTGACTTAATCTGAAACTTTTCATTGTAAAGGTAGTGTCTCCAAGTCTTGATTGCATGTATAACCACTGCTAACTCCAAATCATGTGTAGGATAATTCTTTTCATGCTCTTTCAAATGTCTTGATGCGTAGGCAATCACCTGTTCTCCTTGCATCAACACACATCCAAGACCCAACCCTGAGGCATCCGTATATAGGATAAACGGTAAGCCTGGTGCTGGGATGGTCAAGATCGGTGGAGAGACTAGTCTTGACTTCAAAGTCTGAAAGCACTTTTCACACTCATCCGTCCATATGAATTTTTCTCCCTTCTTGGTTAGTCTGGTAAGTGGAACGACGATCCTTGAGTAGTCTTCCACAAATCTTCTATAGTAACCAGCCAATCCAAGGAAACTACGAATCTCCGCAACTGATTTTGGTACTTCCCATCCTTCTATAACAGCTATCTTACTTGGATCTACCTTAATACCGTCTTCAGATATTACGTGGCCCAAGAAAGCCACCTCCTTCAGCCAAAATTCACACTTCTTGAACTTGGCATAAAGCTTCTCCCTTCTCAGCCGTTGTAGGGCTGCTCTTAAATGTATTGCATGAGCCTCCCTGTCCTTTGAGTAGACCAATATGTCGTCGATGAATACGATGACCGAAGTGTCCAATATGTCATGAAACACTCGGTTCATCAGTTCCATGAACGACGTTGGAGCGTTAGTCAATCCGAACGACATTACCAGAAACTCGTAATGCCCATACCTTGTCCTGAAAGCAGTCTTTGGAATACCTTCGGCCTTGATCTTCAATTGGTGATACCCTGATCTGAGATCAATCTTCGAGAAAACCTTTGCACTCTATAACTGATCGAACAGATCATCGATCCTAGGCAAAGGATATCAATTCTTATTGGTTAACTTGTCCAGCTCTTGGTAGTCGATACATAGTCGTACACTACCGTCCTTCTTCTTAAAGAACAATACTGGTGCTCCCCATGGTGGTATGCTTGGTTGTATGAAACCCTTATCTAATAGTTCTTGTAATTAGGTCTTCAACTCCTTTAATTCGGTAGGGACCATCTTGTACGGTGCTTTAGACACCGGTGCCGACCCTGGCATCAGGTCTATCACGAACTCTATAGCCCTATCTGGAGGTAGACCTGGGAGATCTTCTGGAAACACATCTGAAAACTCTCGTACCACATCTAGATCTTCCATCCTTGGCACCTCAGCAGTGATGTCGACCACTGACATAAATACCCTACTCCTCCCTTCTCTAGGCATCTCTTAGCTTTTAGGGTGGAGAGGATCAGCTTTCGCTTCCTAGCTAGCTTGGTCCCAGTGAAGCTAAACTCCTTGCCCTTCTTATCTTTAAGCACAAGTTTCCTTTTACCACATAATAAGCTAGCTGAATGATGGCCTAGTCAATCCATTCCCAAGATGACGTCAAAGTCTACCATCTCGAGTTGAACCAGATTTGCTTCTTGGTTTCAGCCCTCAATACTCACTGTACACGGCCCATAATATTCAGTCAATGCCACTTCGACTCCTAGCGGAGAGCAAACTATCAAGCTCGGGTTTAAACACTTGATAGGTAATTCCATTCGCTTCCCAAAAGAATTATAGACGAAGGAGTGCGTGGCCCCAGAGTCAAAAAGTACTCTGGCGGGTATACCAGCTATGTTTATAGTTCTTGAAATTTAATTATCCCTTAGTTCTACATGCTCACGCACAACAAAACAGTAAGCTAAATAGGAAGGGATAGAATCATACCAGTGACCACATCAGGTGATGCGGCTGCCTCTTCAGTGGTGACTGCGAATACCTTTCCTTGCTGTGGAGGTTGCTTCCTAGGTAGAGTGTAGGTCCTTACAATATGACCCAGTTGCTGACAGTTGAAATATTTAACGTTCTGGTTCTGTCCATTGAACTGTGGCGGTGGTGGTGCAGTAGTGTTCTTTGCAGGCACCACAGTAGACTGAGCCCTGTATGGGCGGAATGGTCTATGATTGCTGTAGGGACGATTGTTTTTTCTGTGATTTGCATGAAATGATTAAAATGTAAAATGAAATGGAGTCGCCACCTAGATAAGGTCTAGGACCTATATGTGATTTCTCATATGAGAAATACTAATGACTCACGTATGGATCAAGGCTAACGGTCAAACCAAGGAAATAGTGGGTAAGTGTCATGTTACAATTTGGGAAGGTGTTAGGCACCCAAATTGCCTAATCCGAAGATTAGTCTCCATATACTATCCTTTCCTATCCTAATTTAAATTACAGGCAATGGCTAAACAATCTTAATAGGCACCAAACCTAGGTTCTAGATGTATTTAAATCTAGGAGCAAGCCATCAATATAATAGTAAAAAAAATTAAAATGTGATATGGATCAGAAATAAAATGATTGGATGACGGACCAATCAGCCAATTTCGGATGACAAGCATACCACTCAACATGCTGACAGACAAAAATCATTTTTGAGTTATTGAAGCGTAGTCCAAAGTTCAAATGCAATGATTTTTTGAAAGAAATGAAAGAAATGAAAGTAATGAAAGTAAATTAAAATAAATTAGTTTAGGACTGAACTTGAATGGTAAACACTTAAGCTACCTACGTATCTTAGGACAAGCCTAAGAATCAAGCCCAACGTAGTTCAACCATTTGGGTTGATAAGATGATAGATCCCTATAGCCACTAGTCAAGCTAATAGGTCATCTAGGTTTATGATATTGAATAGACTCCTACAGTCAGTAGTCAAACTGGTAGGCCATCTATTTAAAACATCGAATAGACTTCTACAGGCACTAGTCAAGCTGATAGACCGTCTATGTAAAATACATCGAATAGACTTCTACAACCACTAGTCAAGCTGGTAGACCATCTATGTAAGAGACATCGAATAGACTTCTACAGCCACTAGTCAACCTGGTAGACCGTCTATGTAAAGTAGGATTTGAAAGGGACTTCCATGCGATGATGGAATGTTTGCCCAAGATTGAAAAGGGACTTCCATGCGATGATGGAATGTTTGCCCAAAATTGAAAAGGGACTTCCATGCGATGATGGAATGTTTGCCCAAAATTGAAAAGGGACTTCCATGCGATGATGGAATGTTTGTCCAAAATTCCATGCGAAGATGGAGAATTGAAATGAAGTTTTGAAATTTGAAAACTTAGATTGAATTTGAAATTGAAATTGGAATTGGAACTTGAAATTGAAATAGAAATTGAATTGAACTTGAACTTGAAATGAATTTGAATTGAAATTGAAATTGAAATAAAAATCGAATTGAGTTTGAAATAGAAATTGAAATGGAAATTGAAATTGGAAATTGAATTGAATTTGAAATTAAAATTGAAATAGAAATTGAATTGAATTTAAAATTGAATAGATTTGGAATTAAAATCGAAATCGAAATAGAAATTGAAATTGAAATGGGAAATTGAATTTAGATTTGGGATTAAATTGAAATTGAAATCGAAATTGAATTGAAATTGAATTTTATTGAAACTATGCAGAATAACTGACATGGTAAGTTTGAAAGATTCTAATTTTTAATCAATGTGTAAAATGCATTATGATGCAACTCGGGTATTATTGCAACCCTCATTGCAATTGGACTGAGCTTGGGTAATGGATTCCCAGGCAGCCTACGTATCTCACGGTGGAGTCCGAGAATCAAGTCCATACGTAGTTCGGAATGAACTACGCATAAAAAAATGAAAATAATTTTAATTTGTCAACATGTGAGAAGGTACTCTCGACATTGGACAATAGGCATCGGTGCCTCGCTTCATTCATACATACATTCACACATCTATATTTGCGCATCACAAGCGCGTGAGTCTGCATTGCACGGAAATAATTACAAAATTTATAAGAAATTCCTATGGGATACATAAGTGGGGATTGGGAATCAAAACTATTAATACATTTCCTTTCGCATTCGTGGGATACATTGAAAGGGTAGGGGACGTCCTAGTCTATCCCGCCCGTCACTATGCTAGGGATGGCAAGTGCCGCATGCATATCGTGTTACCCACCCGCATTGAATAACTATGGGTGCACGATGGCCGAACCCATATACCACATAAAATAAAGACATAGAGTTAGGGGCGTTACCTGCCTGTGAGTAGAGGTGGACGCAAAGGGGTGATCCCGTGTATCTCTAACGCCGTGCAAAGTGCATAGGTGCTCGATGCCACGTCCCAAATAACAAGTTATATGACAAGAATATAATAGACATAGGCATTGGGTCAGATAGTTTATGAACGAATTCTAACCCATGACAAGACTCACATAAAATAAAGTCGGATCGACATGGACCAAACATGGTTGGAAATTAGCTTGAGTCAAGATGGGAATTAATCTTTGAAATTAAAGTAAATTGATATATCATAAAAAAAATCAGATTTAACCAATAAAAAAAATCAAATAAACCTTGCATTCGGATTATTAAAATATATCCCAAATCAAACCAAATATTTAAACATTCGCTGGGACAAATTAGTTTGTAATCCAAAGCCAAAATAATCTAATCTAAGTAAATCGGAACGGATTTTGTTAAGACACACTGCCAAACGATTAAAACAAAATTCATTTAATTGGAAAATTACAATAAATTCGGTTTATCTAGGCTATGCAACACGGCTATGCAACACAGACATATGATGAAAGCATCCAATCTTGTTGAAAATAGGAGACCAAAGTGAGATTTCATGCATACTCGACAAACATAAGATTTTCATCATACGATGGCCTCACTTACAGGGAAATGGCAACAAAACAAACACCAGAAATGTAGAGAAAATAAACAACGAACCTCAGAGACAGAAAATCAATAGATTTAGCTCATGAATAGATTTAAGAAAATCATTTGCAACATCATTAACAGCATCATTTATATAGATTTAAGAAAATCATTTGCAGCATCATTTATATACGAATAGATTTAAGGAAAACATGAACCAAATTCCTGGATCTGCAACATCATTTGGAGTGGTTTCAAGTCGGAAAAACTCCATCACCAAATTGATTATAAAGAAATGAAGATCTTACTGGAGAATCAAATCAACAAAACAAAACTAACTAAACTAATTTAGCTTCAAGAAAATGCCCAAACGATTAGCTAGAAGAAAATTTAGATTAACTTTAGTGAAAGAATTAACTCTGATTATCAAGAAGAAAAAAAAGAAAACACTATTGGATCAAGAAAGAGAAAGAAACGAAATCTACAATGGTTGAAACTAAATTTGATTGCCAAGAAGAGAGCCATCAGTAAAAGAATCGTCGAAACTAGATCTGATCACGTAGAAAGAGGAGAAGCATCGACGAAAGAAGAAGAAAAATAAATTTTTTTTTTGAAACTTACAGATCTGCCGACTCCTCTTGAGATCCACTGGATTTGTTGGAAAGAATGGAACCAGACTTCAAATCTGGATTCAAGAACCAAATCTGAGAATATCTCGCCGAACAACACTGCTTGACATCATAAGATACTAGATCAACGACTTTCAGAGAAGCTTGGAGAGGAAAGGATAATTTTAGATCCGTCGATGTTTCCGCCGAAGCTCGTCGGATAAGAAACTGAATTTCAGATCTGGAAAACCAGATCTGAGAATGCACCTCGCCGAAGTAGGGAATCGCACCTGAGAGCATTGATCGCCGTTGATCGAACCTCTACTATTTCTCTTTCTTCTTCTTCTTCCTCTTCTCCTCCTTCCTCTTTTTCTCCTTCTTCATCGTTTCCTCAAACCCTCGTCCTCTTCTCTGTTTTCGTCTCGAACGCAGAGAGAAAAATGGTCTCTCTGCGTCTTTCTTTCCCTTTATATATCTTTTGTTTTTGTTGTTTTTATTTTTTTATTCATTATTATTTTTTCTTATTTATTATTTATGCATTTACATATATTTTTATTTTATTTTAAAATTAAAGTAAAACAACTAAACTAAAGGATTACATTTGTCATAATTATTAAATTTATTTTGTTATTATAGCACATTGCTTATTTTTATTATTATTTATATAATTAGCTTCTTCAACAAATTTGAAGCGTCTACAGATACCCCTCTTTAACCGAGATTGGTAAATTGAGGTTAAAGAAAATGAACGCTTCAAATTTGTCGTCCGAAGAATAAATAGAAAGTACATACTTTTGGCTTCATGACGTTTTGGATGAGTCGAACTTCCTAAACTCTCTATCTTGGCAACCTCATTAGGTTTTGTAACCTTCAAGACGAGTTGGATTCTACGAACTTTCTTTCTTGGCAACCCCTAAAGGTTTTGTAACCTTCAAGATGAGTTGAACGACTAACAAATCGAATTCTCTTGAATAGCAACCTCATTAGGTCCTATAACTTTCAAGACGAATCGAACTTCTACCAAACAGATTCTCTTGAATAGCAACCCATTGGGTTTTGTAACTTTCAAGACGAATCGAACTTCTACCAAACAGATTCTCTTGAATAGCAACCCCATTGGGTTTTGTAACTTTCAAGATGGATCGAACCTCGAACAAAAACTTTCTTGAGTAGCAGCCAATTAGGCCTTGTAACTCTCAAGACGACTCGAACAACAAACAAAACTCTCTTGAGTTTGCAGACAAGTCTATCAACAAACAAACAAACTCTCTTTAATTTTTAAGACGAGTCTGCCAACAAGCAAATCTCAGATAGCTGCAACAAGATTTAGTACCTACAAAGATTAGTACAAACACCACAAATATATTGACAAATACGAAGCCATGGACTCTGTTAGCATGACACAGATTTGAATATAAATTGAGCATCTCATGAAAAGCTTAGCAGGACTTGGGTGTAACTACAGAATTGTTTGATCACTATTTTGATGACAGAAAAGCTGACAAAATTTGAAAAACACTTTATCAATCAACATTAGTGTTGCTAAACTCTGGACCGCATGGAGCTTTATCAAAGACTCGAAAGACTTGACTGTTCCAAACAAAAAACAGCTTTGTTGACTAATTTTGTTGCTAGCCCTCTGGAGACACACAAAAACAATTGAACCAAAGACGTTTTGAACTAAACAGATTCATTAAATGTACACAGAGAAAATATTCATGATCAAATCTGATTCCCTTGGAAAGAATGCACACAATACCCCAATATAAATATTCTTCAACAGATTACTTTGGCACATGAGGAAACCTAATAATAGATATCATGCTTAACTGTTGAAAGCATATATAACCTGGATTGCACATCGAATTTGGTCAAATTAAACACTGGATTAGAAAAACTCTTCCTTCCTCTAGGCAAATGACAGGATAATTGAATAATGCTCTCTATTAAATGGATACCCCACTTAGGATACTTAAAACAAGGAAGATGACTTGATTGATCTTTCAAAGATGATGACTATGAACACACTAGCCATGAGATCCCAAAGAATACTTTATCTCCTGACGCACAAGAAAACATCAGATGATTTGGAAGTTGAATTTTTTTTTTTTTTTTGTGAACAAAAATTGCTATTGAATCCAAGAGAAACAAAAGAATGATTTGATCCACTTTTTAAGATATGACTTGTTTTAAAATTTCTTCCCTATGAAGGCAATCTCACCTTCCCTATAGAGGATAACTCAATGTATGTTACATTTTTACTAAAGTTACACAGACCTCCTTTTGATCATGGGAGAACCAGATTTTTCTATGAAGGGCAAACAAGGACAACACCTCAAGATTTCTGCATTTATTTCTCTACCCCTTTTTTTCTTCTTCTTCTTTTATCCTTTTTCTTTTCTTTTTTCTTTTCCATTTTCTTTTTTTTTTCTCCTCCTATTTTTTTTTTTTTTTTACCTCTGTTTAGAGCTCATAAACAATTTCCCAAATGCATGATATCTAAAACAAACTGGACAATTCTACCCCATTGCTTAAATCTACATCTGCACACATTGATAGGTAAGCGACTTTTTGATTCCTCACTAGAAGTAACCTTAAGGAGGCGTCGTAGCCCACACCAAAATTAAGGATGCCACCCAATAACATTTCCCCTCTTGGCGATGTTTAGACAGCACATATGTGTCTCAACAAACTATGTATAAAATACTGATGGAGATATGACCACATCTAGATCCAAAACTTTTATGTCCATAGACAAGTATGAAGGTGAAGGTCCAAGAGGACTGATAAAAAACTGTCTACATGGGTCTACCATGGGAGGAGTTTTTGGTTATTTGTGTAGAATGATTGATCTCATCAATGAGATATCACTTTATTGGCTTAGAAGGAAGGACTATTGGAATTCGTTGACGCCGTTGAATTAATGAACGACAGATAGAAATTCCAGTTAGATTTATTTAAATGAACTCTCAAGAATGACATGCTCGCAAGAGACGATAACATGAAACTGATTAGTGAGATTGAATGAAGGGCTTGTAATGGGACTCTTTGGGAAAACCGTCAGATTAATGGACGGGAGAAAGAGTCTTATGCCGATAAGAAATCATCTTCTAATGATGACCAAATGATGAGACCACCTCCTGTGAAGGCGGGATGTAGCGGCCAAAATTGAAAATCCAGCCCAACACATGCTGTGAGGTACTACAAACAATCAAATTCATCATCAAGCTTTAAAAGAAGCTACCATCTTCTGAGGCACAAAAACTAGATTAGATCATCACCATAGTCTGAGAGAAACTACCACATGTCAAGGCTACCAAATGTCAAGGCATAACAGTTGAACTGGAACATCAACAAACTCTGTAAGAAATGTACTCATTGTGAAGCACGACAAGCAACTTGATATACTGCCAATCTTCAAAGGAATTTGCCATCCACATCCTCGCTTTTGTATTGCTCTCTTTTCTTTTCTTTTTTTTTTTTTTTTTTTTAGCAATTTTTCTATTTCTTTGAATGGATGTAGAGGCTATGTTGTCTCACTTGATCAAGATGGTTACACCATAGGACTAAACTTACAGTCAATTCCCAAAAGAAAACGTCATGCAACATCCTCACTTTTTATAGCTTTTTTCTTTTTTTTTTTTTTTTTTTTTTTTTTTTTTCTTTTTTTTTTCAAAAGCATTTTTTCTGTTTCTTTGAATGGATGTGGAGACCTTACTGCTTCACTTGATCAATAGGACTTAAACTACAACTCTTCATATTGTACACAAAGTCTGTATTTTGAAACTGTCGATCCATGAAAATTCTTACACATGGTATATCAAACTCAATTGGAAGTACCATCTCTATGCTGGACTAAAGAGAGTGCCGTTGATTTGATCAAAACTTTTTTGGCTATAAATGGTTCAATCCAATTTGGAAGTAGTTGGTTGTGCAATCATCATGTACTGAAGCTCTCTATTTTCAGCTATATATCTCCAATAGCCAAGTGGTGAAAGTCTCTTTCTTGTTTGAAAGAAGTTGTGATTCTTTGCTTGTACATTTCTCACCTTGTCGGATGCTTTCATTTTCTTTCCAGAAAGAAAATTCGACTCCTCATATTTAACATAGAGCCACTCATCTTCTAGAATCTCATGTTCCATAAGAATCCTCAAGAATGTCGCTTCTAACTCGGTAGGGAGTACAATTTTTTATGCCATAGAGTTACCCTAGGAAGATCTTGATTGACATTCTGTAAGCTCATAGTGCCCATGATAAACTACTAATCCAATCAACATTATCTCTACCAGATCAAACATTTGTGTCTAAATGGCATCTCTATCTGCTCAATCAATATTTGTGCCCGTATGAGGTCTTTGTTTGCTCAATCAAAAAATGTGGTACTCAATCAATACATATGCCCCAATGAGATCTATGTTTGTTCAAAGAATAACTATGACACTCAATCAATATTTGAGCCCAAATAATGTTTCTGTTTGCTCAACCAACATTTGTGTATGTCTGATCAGGATCTTTACTTGCTTAATTGACATCCATGTCTACTCATTATCTGTGTCCATATGAGGTTTCTGTCTACTCAATCAACATTTGTGTCTGACTAATCAGAATCAGCACTTGCTCATTGGCTCCTTTGTCTATTCAATCAATATTTGGGTGTGCTGAGACATCTTCAGTATGCCTTCTGTCAATATCTATATGTGCAATTAACACATTTGTATGCAATCTTTGGAGAATGGTTGTCACCTACTTTCCACCATTGTAACCACCCAGTAAAAATTCTGATTATTGCTCTGGAAGCCCATATGACAAAGCAATTTGCTGGCCTAATCAACATCTTTGTTTATTCCATTGAAATTTGCATCCATATCTCATTGCCATTTATTTGTCTAATTGACATCTATGTTTGCTCAACTAGCATCTGTATTAGCTCAATCAGAATCTGTATCTGCTCCATTGGTTTTTATGTCTGCCCCATTGAGATTTATGAACACTTTATTGACATCTGTATTTGTTGAATCAACATTTGCATCTACTTCATTGGAATTTATCTGTCCAGTCAACATTCCACCCCATTAACATTTTGTATGTGCTCCATAGACATGTATCTGCTCAATCAACATCTTTATTGGCTACTCTTTGGAGAAAGACTATCATTTTCAACACTATCATGATCACCCCAGTTAATGACATGGAGAAGACATATGCCAAACCAACAAAACATGAGCGCACAACTCTAATGCTTTTTCTTCTTCTTTTCTTCTCACTTTTCTTCTCTTTTTTTTTCCAGCAATATATCACTAAACTGAGATCAATTCATAAAGCATCTCATGCTTGCAGATAATGTGCTCTTGTAAAAAACCTTGCAACTTGGGCTATTGTAAACTTGATGAAAGATTGAGCTCCATCTAATTTGTAAAGCTAAGCAAAACAGCTGATATGAGTCCATGATCATTCAATACCTTTTGAGACGTCTCATGGAACTCTTTCAATAAATCCAATGAATATGTAACCTTTGCATATCATAGTGTATTCCAACTTATATCTCTTGGGACTGCTCTTGTATTCTCAGATCAATTATTTGTAGCTTTCACAGACTAGTTGGACTATCATTTCTCAAGAGACCAGGTGGCGTAGAAGTACAGAAGATGGCTCATCATCCAAATCACCACTAGGGTCAGAATTAACTACGCACAGGGAAGTGGAAGAAATGCCAAACTTGGAGAAAATGTGTTGGAAGATATCAGGCACAGTAGTTGAATTCCCAAGTGGGATGATTCTTGTTTATTTAACAGAGCTGATTGGACTAGACTCGTCTATAGACATATTAGACATAGACCCAGACCTAGACGATCTATCAGGTTTTGATGATAACAGGTTGAGACAAAAGAAATTATCTGAGCAACCCAAATTGGGTATGACGTCATTGGCGGAAACATATGATTAACTGTGAGACTGAATGTCCTTTCAGACCACCACTAATAAGATTCATCACGTCTACTTATCAACAAGTGTCTGGTGCCTACTATTTGAGTCTATGTCTCAGTTTGGACCATTAAAACTCAACACTGGGCTACCCCAGTTCGGGTCCATTGGAGCTTATTATTGAATTATTTTTCTAATGCTTGTCATCTTGGTCTATACCCCAGTTTGGGTCTATTCAAGCTCATCATTAGGTTACCTCACTATTTAGAATGATCACAAAGTCTTCTCTTTTATTTTGGGAACTCTTGAGATTCTGAAATCAACTCTACCAGTCAATAAAACACAACTACCAAAGGTGGTATGGAATACCATTTAAACTTAGAGGTCCATTTCAATCTGACATGTTTCCAAGTATTGGGTATTTATAACCCCTTAATATCTATGATCTGGTTCTTTACCTTTCCTCAACCCTCAACTATTATCATGAATGATCAACTTTATCTTAAAACATGGGCCCTCAACATTATGCCTTTCAACTATTGCATGCCTTTGATAAATAACATCATCTTCAACATGATCCAGACTATGAATCGAAATGAAGCAAGCCTAGAGGTAAATGATCTAGAGATGAGTACTTGCTTGTTCCTTTTCTCTTCTTTTTTCCAAATACTCTTTCAAGGACAAACATTTACTGCTTTCTAAATTGTATGCTTTGTTGTATTTAAACTGACCAAAACATTCACTATATTCTCCAACTTGTCATCCCTATCCACCATAGTATTTGGCACTGCATGATTTTTAGAAAGTTGAAAAGAAGACTGGATGTACTCTGGAAAGCTCTAGACAGTTTTTTTAATATATATTTTTTTTACAATAGGACATCTCACCCAAATGATGATTATGATGAAAAATGATTTCTGACCTCATTAGTTAGTTTGATAAAAAATATAATCATGAATGATGAACTTAAGATTTGGAAGATCTGTCAAGTATAGACACCTATTGTTATTAAGGTTGTCCATTCTACTATATCATGTTCACCAAGACATTCCCTGTAATTTCTAATCACATCAACCTCTCTTCTATTGTTTTTGGCATTTGTTCTTGATCCTCAAGTATGTTTCTTATTGATTCTTGAGAAGCTTAAGTAGATGACTAGACAGACTCAGAAATGGAAATCCTAGACAACCTCCTAGAGGAATGGTCTATCACTCAAATGGTGAAAATAATGGAGTTTGATCTTAGACCGGATTGGAATTTTAGAAGAAGGACGAATCAGGATGATAAACAATGATATAATCTAAGAAGACAAACTTGGAACTTGGAAGAGATTCACATGCACAAACAAAAACGACTCCACCAAACAAGGTTAGTTCTCTCAGAGGAGAAGTCAAACTAATTTATCATAGTCAATCTAATTGAATTCGAATAGCCTCGTAGATGATTTTTTTTGAAATATGATTCCAATATGGACTATATGATCACCAACTACATAGACTTGTCGAATTCAAAGAGTTTGGCACAGATCCATTAGCATGCCAACTCCCATGAAAGATATCAACAAATTTTTGGTTCAAAATGAACAAGTAAATAAGTTTATTAATCAAGACACTCGTGTTGATATAAGAAAGAATCGAGTCACTCTCATCTTTGTCATTAAATATGATAAGCCTATTACATGAGTTGTAAGCTCATGAATATATTTAAGAAAATCAATATATCAAATTGAGAGTAGAGCGATTCAAAATATATCAACATGGATATCGAGGTTAACCGGACCTTACTTGAATTGTTCGATAATGAACCAGAACACAACAAATGTTAGTAATATAGATGATAGGTTTGGCAAGGGTTACCTTGACAAGGACGAGAATGTCTAACGGTATATAAACACCGAATCATTGACTCTACATCCTTTTAATATACCCGAAGGTACGAGGTCAAAGTTGTGGTTTCGCTTGATAGGTCATCCAGTATAAACTGGAAACCCGTTACCGCTAACTACTCAATTGTGTAACACACCCCCAAGAGATTGCAATATATAGCACACAACAATTTATATCACACAACAGTTCATGTCAACAATAATTACATGGCACCTAACATACAAGAAAACATAGCTCATTGCCTGATTTTAGGAAAGGATAGTAAATTTGAAGCCTGATATATTATCCCCAGCGGAGTCGCCACTGTAGGGACGATTGTTTTTTCTGTGATTTGCATGAAATGATTAAAATGTAAAATGAAATGGAGTCGCCACCTAGATAAGGTCTAGGACCTATATGTGATTTCTCATATGAGAAATACTAATGACTCACGTATGGATCAAGGCTAACGGTCAAACCAAAGAAATAGTGGGTAAGTGTCATGTTACAATTTGGGAAGGTGTTAGGCACCTAAATTGCCTAATCCGAAGATTAGTCTCCATATACTATCCTTTCCTATCCTAATTTAAATTACAGGCAATGGCTAAACAATTTAATAGGCACCAAACCTAGGTTCTAGATGTATTTAAATCTAGGAGCAAGCCATCAATATAACAGTAAAAAAAATTAAAATGTGATATGGATCAGAAATAAAATGATTGGATAACGGACCAATCAGCCAATTTCGGATGACAAGCATACCACTCAACATGCTGACAGACAAAAATCATTTTTTAGTTATTGAAGCGTAGTCCAAAGTTCAAATGCAATGATTTTTTGAAAGAAATGAAAGAAATGAAAGTAATGAAAGTAAATTAAAATAAATTAGTTTAGGACTGAACTTGAATGGTAAACACTCAAGCTACCTACGTATCTTAGGACAAGCCTAAGAATCAAGCCCAACGTAGTTCAACCATTTGGGTTGATAAGATGATAGATCCCTATAGCCACTAGTCAAGCTAATAGGTCATCTAGGTTTATGATATTGAATAGACTCCTACAGTCAGTAGTCAAACTGGTAGGCCATCTATTTAAAACATCGAATAGACTTCTACAGGCACTAGTCAAGCTGATAGACCGTCTATGTAAAATACATCGAATAGACTTCTACAGCCACTAGTCAAGCTGGTAGACCATCTATGTAAGAGACATCGAATAGACTTCTACAGCCACTAGTCAACCTGGTAGACCGTCTATGTAAAGTAGGATTTGAAAGGGACTTCCATGCGATGATGGAATATTTGCCCAAGATTGAAAAGGGAATTCCATGCGATGATGGAATGTTTGCCCAAAATTGAAAAGGGACTTCCATGCGATGATGGAATGTTTGCCCAAAATTGAAAAGGGACTTCCATGCGATTATGGAATGTTTGTCCAAAATTCCATGCGAAGATGGAGAATTGAAATGAAGTTTTGAAATTTGAAAACTTAGATTGAATTTGAAATTGAAATTGGAATTGGAACTTGAAATTGAAATAGAAATTGAATTGAACTTGAACTTGAAATGAATTTGAATTGAAATTGAAATTGAAATAGAAATCGAATTGAGTTTGAAATAGAAATTGAAATGGAAATTGAAATTGGAAATTGAATTGAATTTGAAATTAAAATTGAAATAGAAATTGAATTGAATTTAAAATTGAATAGATTTGGAATTAAAATCGAAATCGAAATAGAAATTGAAATTGAAATGGGAAATTGAATTTAGATTTGGGATTAAATTGAAATTGAAATCGAAATTGAATTGAAATTGAATTTTATTGAAACTATGCAGAATAACTGACATGGTAAGTTTGAAAGATTATAATTTTTAATCAATGTGTAAAATGCATTATGATGCAACTCGGGTATTATTGCAACCCTCATTGCAATTGGACTGAGCTTGGGTAATGGATTCCCAGGCAGCCTACGTATCTCGGGGTGGAGTCCGAGAATCAAGTCCATACGTAGTTCGTAATGAACTACGCATAAAAAAATGAAAACAATTTTAATTTGTCAACATGTGAGAAGGTACTCTCGACATTGGGCAATAGGCATCGGTGCCTCGCTTCATTCATACATACATTCACACATCTATATTTGCGCATCACAAGCGCGTGAGTCTGCATTGCACGGAAATAATTACAAAATTTATAAGAAATTCCTATGGGATACATAAGTGGGGATTGGGAATCAAAACTATTAATACATTTCCTTTCGCATTCGTGGGATACATTGAAAGGGTAGGGGACGTCCTAGTCTATCCCGCCCGTCACTATGCTAGGGATGGCAAGTGCCGCATGCATATCGTGTTACCCACCCGCATTGAATAACTATGGGTGCACGATGGCCGAACCCATATACCACATAAAATAAAGACATAGAGTTAGGGGCGTTACCTGCCTGTGAGTAGAGGTGGACGCAAAGGGGTGATCCCATGTATCTCTAACGCCGTGCAAAGTGCATAGGTACTCGATGCCACGTCCCAAATAACAAGTTATATGACAAGAATATAATAGACATAGGCATTGGGTCAGATAGTTTATGAACGAATTCTAACCCATGGCAAGACTCACATAAAATAAAGTCGGATCGACATGGACCAAACATGGTTGGAAATTAGCTTGAGTAAAGATGGGAATTAATCTTTGAAATTAAAGTAAATTGATATATCATAAAAAAAATCAGATTTAACCAATAAAAAAAATCAAATAAACCTTGCATTCGGATTATTAAAATATATCCCAAATCAAACCAAATATTTAAACATTCGCTGGGACAAATTAGTTTGTAATCCAAAGCCAAAATAATCTAATCTAAGTAAATCGGAACGGATTTTGTTAAGACACACTGCCAAACGATTAAAACAAAATTCATTTAATTGGAAAATTTCAATAAATTCGGTTTATCTAGGCTATGCAACACGGCTATGCAACACAGACATATGATGAAAGCATCTAATCTTGTTGAAAACAGGAGACCAAAGTGAGATTTCATGCATACTCGACAAACATAAGATTTTCATCATACGATGGCCTCACATACAGGGAAATGGCAACAAAACAAACACCAGAAATGTAGAGAAAATAAACAACGAACCTCAGAGACAGAAAATCAATAGATTTAGCTCATGAATAGATTTAAGAAAATCATTTGCAACATCATTAACAGCATCATTTATATAGATTTAAGAAAATCATTTGCAGCATCATTTATATACGAATAGATTTAAGGAAAACATGAATCGAATTCCTGGATCTGCAGCATCATTTGGAGTGGTTTCAAGTCGGAAAAACTCCATCACCAAATTGATTATAAAGAAATGAATAGATCTTACTGGAGAATCAAATCAACAAAACAAAACTAACTAAACTAATTTAGCTTCAAGAAAATGCCCAAACGATTAGCTAGAAGAAAATTTAGATTAACTTTAGTGAAATAATTAACTCTGATTATCAAGAAGAAAAAAAAGAAAACACTACTGGATCAAGAAAGAGAAAGAAACGAAATCTACAATGGTTGAAACTAAATTTGATTGCCAAGAAGAGAGCCATCAATAAAAGAATCGTCGAAACTAGATCTGATCCCGAAGAAAGAGGAGAAGCATCGACGAAAGAAGAAGAAAAATAAAAAAAAATTCTGAAACTTACAGATCTGCCGACTCCTCTTGAGATCTACTGGATTTGTTGGAAAGAATGGAACCGGACTTCAAATCTGGATTCAAGAACCAAATCTGAGAATATCTCGCCGAACAACACTGCTTGACATCGGAAGATACTAGATCAACGACTTTCAGAGAAGCTTGGAGAGGAAAGGATAATTTCAGATCCGTCGATGTTTCCGCCGAACCTCGTCGGATAAGAAACCGAATTTCAGATCTGGAAAACCAGATCTGAGAATGCACCTCGCCGAAGTAGGGAATCGCACCTGAGAGCATTGATCGCCGTTGATCGAACCTCTACTATTTCTCTTTCTTCTTCTTCTTCCTCTTCTTCTCCTTCCTCTTCTTCTCCTTCTTCTTCGTTTCCTCAAACCCTCGTCCTCTTCTCTGTTTTCGTCTCGAACGCAGAGAGAAAAATGGTCTCTCTGCGTCTTTCTTTCCCTTTATATATCTTTTGTTTTTGTTGTTTTTATTTTTTTATTCATTATTATTTTTTATTATTTATTATTTATTCATTTACATATATTTTTATTTTATTTTAAAATTAAAGTAAAACAACTAAACTAAAGGATTACATTTGTCATAATTATTTAATTTATTTTGTTATTATAGCACATTGCTTATTTTTATTATTATTTATATAATTAGCTTCTTCGACAAATTTGAAGCGTCTACAATTGCCTCCACCTGAAGTCTCAGTAGCAGGCCTCTTCAGTCCCCTGTTCTGAGCAAAGAAGTTGTCTCTTTGACTGGATTCAATTACTCTGGCAATCTGCACAACCACATTATAAACTTTCTTCTCCAGACCCAAGACGTGCTCTCTAATGCTTCCTCGTAATCCCATGGTGAATCTATGAGTCTTGGTTTCTTCTTCTTACATGCTTGCCGGTGAAAAGAAAAATAGCTCTTCATACCTTTGCTGGTAAGCATCAACAGTCGATTGAGATTGCTGCAGGTTGAGGAATTCCTTCTCCATTTGATCTCTGAAGCTCTTTGGAAAATATTTATCGAAGAAAGCTCCCTTGAATATTGCCCAATTGATTTGAGTGTGCTTTACCTCTAAGTATGACCGGGTAGAATTCCACCAGGCATTTGCATCTTCCTTGAGCATGTGCGTAGCAAACAAAACCTTCTCATCCTCAGTACAAGTCATCAGACGAAAATTCTTCTCCATCTCAGCAACCCACTGTGCAGGCCACAGTGGTTTTCCTGGTTTCCCTGTGAAAGTAGGGGGTTTCAGCTTCAAAAACCTATCCACCGCTCGGCCTAAGTCATTCTGCCCCTGTGCATTCATTCCATACCATGGTGGTGGGTATGGGTAGACTCCATGATAGGCGAACGACGATGGAAATCGGTGTGGTGGTTGTAGATTCTGTCCTTGGCCCATTGGCCCAGAGCTACCATCCATTGGCAGTGTGGTGTTATTTACCCTATGTTCAAGTGTGCCTTCTGTAGGGATATATCCTGGTGGCCCGAACATCCTCAGCATCCCATCCAGGAACGTCTTCTGCTGAGCTTCCATCTGATCAACCAAGTTTGTGACAATCGTCTTCGAGTTAGTGTGAGGAGGGCCTGGCAAGTTTGTCGGTGCCCTAGGGATCTGCCCTTCTCCACTTTCTGGGTTTTGGTTTTGCTCTTCAACATATCCAGTTTCCACATTTTACTCAGCTTGGCACACCCTGGAGTGGTGACGCTTCCGTGAGCCTCTTCGACCATTTCCGCCTACCATCCCAGACTAGTCTGTTTGGATCTGAAAAGAAGACATAACACATGAGGTACAGTCGAATAATCTTAATAGTGTTAGTCTTTAACAATTGCAAGGCGAATAATCGAAATGGAAACTTAAAATTGTAATTTTTAAAATTTTTCCAAATTTTTTTTTCTGGCTTCTTATGGCTGACCGGTCACAACATGCTGGTTGCTACTCTGTAGTATGTAGGGCGACCGGTATAGTCGACTGGTCAGGATTCCCCTCCTAACCGAGAGGTACCGGTTACTACCCTGTAGGGTATAGCGTGACCGGTATAGTCGACCGGTCAGGATCTCTTTCCTGACCGAGAGGTACCGGTCGACTTTACCAGGGAGGTACCGATCGACCGGTATGGGCAAAATCGTCGACCGGTATGCCCAAAGTCCTCTTTAAAGTCGTGAAAAGTGAGATTTTTCTCACTTTTTTTTTCTTCTTCCTCTCTGGTGGCGATTCCTCTCTGGCTCTTGAGTTGCTACAGTTCGACCGGTGATCTTAGAAGTCATTTTCTTTTCATCAAGACTTAGAACATCGCCTCCAAGTAAGTTTCTTCCTTCCATTCATCATTTTTATATCGTTTCTCTTTGGTTCCAAGCCCAAAACTAGTGTTTTCTTTGTTTAGGAATTTCCAACCGTAGGAACTCTCTTCTTTCGGCTTAGAAAGGGTTTAGAGACCTCTATGAGTAAAAGCCCTCAACCAATTTGAGGTTCCACCGAACGATTTTTGAAAAAAATCAAGTTTTTATGTTTTTGACCTAGGTTTCTGCCAAAAATTGAATTTTTCTGAAAATTCCTAAATTTCTTGTTGTTTTGATGAATGTTTGGATTCCATGAAGTATTTGGGGGTTATGTAAGTCCTCCTCCCCAGGTTTTGGGTAAGTTCGATGCTTTTGCTTAATTTTCTGTCGTTATGCTGCCGAAATTTCTAAAAATTCTAACAATTTCCCATTATTTGTCTTTGTTTTGGAAGTTTCAATGGCTCTGCACAGAGGTGCCGCTAAACGCTCATACGGTCTTGGCATGCACCTTCCTCATCTACCTGTTCCACAGCTCGATGAGCGGTGGTTTCCTTCCTAGGCGGCGCAAGCCCGTTTTCCTTGGTTCGAGGGAAAGAATATTGAGTCAGGACGACGGGTAAACCTGGAGCAGCTTCAGCGGTTTGATGTGGAAGCTGCATTTGATAGACTCGGGTGGTTGCCCATCATCATTTATTCTGTAACCACCCGCCCCAACCTTGTCAAGCATTTCTACGCCAATCTAGAGATAGATGGAGATGTCAATGACTTCAATCAATGCCGAGCACTCCGCCTAACTAGCTACGTCAAGGGTGTCCCCATCTCTTTTGACACTCACCAGTTCATCGATCTCCTAGGGATTCCCAATGATGGGGACTTGGTCTACAGTGCCCCTAAGATGAAGGGCTTTCACACAGACGATCTGCGCCAGGAGATTTCAGAGCAGCTACTTAACCCTGGAGCGCCCATGAAAGCTGCTAGTTTGAGACCTGTGCCTCGGGTATACAGTCGCATCATCCAACACAACATTGTGCCTCAGAGCGGCCATTACAGTGAGTTGTCTCAGCTCACTCAGTACTTGACCTACTGCATCTGCATTGGGGAGCGGGTCTGTCTTCCCTACATCATCATCAGGACCATGCATCAGGCTACTTTGCCCGGTCAGGCCAGCAACCTTCCATACGGTGGACTCATCACCACTCTTCTGCGACGATTACGAGTGGACATGAGGGGTGAGATCGCCGTTGAGGATACTATGACTTTGGACATCGACTGGGATGCCATTCTTCGGATGCAGATGGAAAACCTGCTGATCAGCGATGAAGACTTAGAGGCTCGTCCTCGCCCACTCAGGAGGGTAGCAGCCGCGGCAGCAGCAGCAGCAGCAGCCAATGCTGCTCATGCAACAGAGGTAGAGGGTGATGATAAGGGTGACGATGATCAGATGGAGGATGTTCCAGCGCCAGCATCACAGCCCACACATGCAGCAGGACCATCTCAGCCTCCTCCCGACATCGTGATGGGTATGTTCATGGAGATCAGGGACGCTCAGCGTGAGATGAGCCGTGACTTGGGGAATTTGGCTTGTAGCCTCCGAGTCACTCAGGAGCAGGTGCATTGGCTCATGGTGGCCTATGAGCGGGACAATGATATTGCCGACCCTATTCCTCCTATGCCCCTAACCCCATGATAGAGTTCTTATTTTTCCTCTCTTCACAGTATAGTTTATATAACAGGGTAATTGTCCGGCTTGTGGACCGTACCGTGTAGCACTTTTAACTTATCACTCTTTTAATGTTTTAATATAACTTTATGTTTTTCCTATCTAGAGTATGTGTATTTGATAATTCCATATTTAATATAGTGTGTTATGTTCTTTCATATATAGTCTCAGGCATCAAACAGTGCTTAAGGTGTGTTCTTATTAAAGCTTTTAAAGTTTTCCTATCTCAGTTCATCGACTCAGTTAAGTGTAAATATGGTCTGTTGGACAGAGCCTAAGAGCTCTGATACCAAGTTGTCACACCCGAATTCTGGCTGAACTAGAAGTGTGAGTGAACCGTCATTGAACCAACGACTCACACCAGGATCTCAATAAGACCGTGTCCACTCATACAAACCATTGCACATATCCACAATCAGAATATAGTAAATACAACGGAAGTCTTTAAATAAAATGAACTGAGCATCTATTGATAGATTTAAATAAATATTCAATTATCCAAATTCTCAAACATAAATAAATATCCTTACATCACTTTAATGTGAACCGAAAATAACTGAAACAAATAAAGAAAAATCCTAGAGATACACGCAGAAAGGGCACTCGTATGAAGCGTCATGCTCGTCCTCTCCTACCTGCACGTCTAGATCAGCCACGCCTCCATACGTAGGCACGTTCATGTAGTCATCCACCGTGTAACCTGCATCAACATCTAAAAATGGTGTGTACAAAAGGGTGAGCTCACAACTTAGCTCAGTAAGACAATCAGACAATGTAATATTTATATGCATGAGAAATAATCATATTATATTATGGTCTGGTTTAAATTTGCAATGTGCTATAGAAAGGATTGACGGCCACCACACCTTTATACACGAGTGTGTGAAGCCGCCCAGTGCATCACACCACTGCCGTCCCACATGCACCCACCATGAAATAGAGATAGAGCTAAGGCGTCCGGATCAACATCGCCAATACCTCCCCTGATGCTCTACCCATACCAACACGTAAGCCCCTATTGGCGAGGGCTTGCAAACTGGGCTCGTAACTAACCAATCCTATATGTCATAACAGTAGACCCTATCCCAGTACAGCTCCCTATAGCATAGAGATAGAGCTAGAGTCTGGTGGTTAGGTTGGAGACCAAAGTGCCACGTCCTCCCCCTGATGCCCTACCCGCACCAAGCATGCTAAGACAGAACGATACGAAAGATAGACCCTATCCCAATATAGCTCCCTACGGCATAGAGATAGAGCTAGAGTCTGGTGGCCAGGCCAGAGACCACAGTGCCACGTCCTCCCCCTGATGCCCTATCCGCACCAAGCATGCTAAAATAGAATACTACGAAAAGGTGCTAGTGTGAGTAATGATCCCAGACCCCAGGCCCTTCCTATTCCACACACCAACGAAAACAATCACATGCCTAACAATCACATCCTAGCATAGCGAGTATGCATGAACAATAATAATAACTGAAAGTAAAGGATGACATACGAGTATGCATAAACATCAATCAACAGAGTCATAGTTATTAACAATGGGTTATTGTCCATAGATTATTAGGGTTTAGGTCTGATTCCCTTACCTGACGCTCGTTTGATAGCTTGCTCCACGTCGCAAGATCCAAATGTGCTATCATAAAGTCCTATACAATATTAGGGTTTAGTTAGAATAGATTTACGTTGATCGAAAAACCAACAATGGCAAAACACATCTCATAGAGCTGACCAGTCACAGTACCGGTCGCAGCACTGTGGGGAAACCTGCGACCGGTATAGTCAGCTGGTCCCCACAGACCAGCCCCCGGAAGGTACCGGTCGCATAGGGTGCAACCGGTAGATTCGACCCGTATGTCTCCAGAAGACCATACGTCCGGTTCTCGACTGCCGTCGATCATCCCCTATTGATCCTAGGGTTCCTCCTACACATTCTAGGTTTGAGCACTGAGTTAGAGTTGTTTCCAACTCCATTCAAGTCCTAGCTTTGACGGTCTTCTTCCTAGAACTCGAATCTAGGGTTTACCGACTAGATTTGAGTTTGTCGGCAGAAATAGGGTTTTAGATCAATACCTGCTTTGCATGGTATTGATCAAAGCAACCTAACCATCCTAGAGTCATAATCCTAGAGTCATAATGTATAAGAAGGTTTAAGCACTCACCGTTTCTGCCATAGGGTTTTAGATCAATACCTGCTTTGCATGGTATTGATCAAAGCAACCTAACCATCTTAGAGTCATAATCCTAGAGTCATAATGTATAAGAAGGTTTAAGCACTCACCGTCGACTGGCGGTAAGGTGTTCTTCGTCGAACGGAAATATCGGCTCTTCCTAGCATCTCCTCCTTCTTTAGCCTCTTTCGCCTTTCTAGGGTTTATGAGGATCAATGGAAGAGATTCTAGGAGGTTTAGTGGGGTTTATATAGGCTAGGTTTAGGTTTAGGAAGCCTCTTAGGATTAGAAAAGTCCTAAGGTTCGGAATTTAGAAAGTAGGCCCGTAGAGATCCGATTCCGGATCTTCGTAGTCTGCTGCGCAGGCTATACCGGTCGACCGGTACCAAGACCGGTACCATCGATCGGTATGAATAAAATTCATACTTAAATGGTTCGTTTCCTACCTGTTTGTCATCCGCTCATCCCGTCTGGCCCGATGATGATTGGAAGACCTGTTACGACATGAATTCAAGGTTTAGATCGGGTTCATGGAGTGCGAGTCTTACACACGCCACCACCACCACCGTAGCCGCCCCCACGGCTACCACCACCACCCACCACTTACCATCGATGCCACCACCACCACCCACCACCTACCACCACCTACCTCCACCGCCGCCACCACCATCACCCACCACCTACCACCACCGCCGCTACCACCACCTACCACCACTGTCGCCACCACCACCCACCCACCACCTACCACCACTGCCGCCACCACCACCACCACCCATCCTCACCGCCACCACCCACCACCCACCACTCCTGTCTCTACCACCACCACCGTCGCCACCACCACACCCCACCAACACTGCCACTGCCACCACCCACTAGCACCGCCACCACTACCACTACCACCCCCCCACCGCCACCAACACCACCACCACCAAACAGTATTCTGGAAGCATAGTCTTTTGATTTTGGAGCAGCATTATCAAACAACATTCTACTCTAAAAATCCTAACTCTGGAGAAGAAGTAGAAAATGACTCTGGACCAGAAGTAGCTCCATGGGAGCTGCAGTGTTATCAAACGGGCCTTTAAAGTACTTTAAAAAAAAAGAAGAAGAAGGAAAACGAAATGAAACCATGAGGACATAGGAGAAAGAAGTAATAGAGAATGTGATTTAGGTTATCTTTGGTACGTATTAAAGAATTAATTATATAATACATCCATATGTAGTTCTTTGGTATGATTTATGGAAATTATTTATAGAAAAAAATTCATCTACACCCCATCAAGGATTGCTAACATCATTTACACCCACAAGATTGCAAAAACATCACCTACCACCCAAAAACTTCGTTGTGCTAATCAAAGATGTTCACTCCGTCACAAGATTCCCGTCAGATGCTGAGGTTAGCTGCATTAAAATATTTCATGGTCGATACTACCCGTTTAACCTGTTTAAAAGACCATTATACCTTTTATGTGATTTGTAACCCTACCCCCAAAATCTACTTTCCTTTCGTAATAGTAAAAGAGAAATTTCCTTTCGTAACAGTAAAAGAAAGAAAATAAAACCCTTGAATCGCGATCTAAGATCACAATCCGAGCTTCCGTTGATAGTACTGGTTGGGTTGAGGTCGTCTGAGCAAGGATGTCACCTTGGAGCCTTTGTCCGAGGAGTAGCGACAGCTTTGGTGCCAGACACTTTGGTGGATTTTGTCTTGCGTTACTTTTGGCGGAGACAGCAGATCACTAAGATATATAACCATTGGACCAGTAAAAAAAGGAGCAAAGGAATTAAAACTGTAGATGTGTGGCATTCATAGTAGAGATCCATGAAAAGGGTACATGTAAAACTGAGAATAGAAGTTACAGAGCAAGTTCACGAGAAGGATGATGAAAGGAAGAAGATAAAATGAAAAAAAAAAGAAAGAGAGAGAAAGAGTTACTAGGAATGTAAGTAGTGGCAGGGGTTTCGTAGCCACAGCGGCAGATATCATAGTATACTTTACTGACGACGAAGAAGTGTTTTGAACATCGTGGGCTGTGGTCACAAGGGATGGAAGGACACAAAGAACTATCAAAATCAAAACCAGAGCTCTCCTTTACTATCCAATGGGATATTTCTGGGAAGGCCACATCTACCAGTCAGTCGGATATCTTCTCTCTGGTGTGATTCCCCGAAGGGTCTCACCTAAACCTCAAATACTGTTCGAAGAGATTAAAATTAGAAACTTTGGTGATATCGAAAAAGGAACTTTGACCAGACTTTTAATTTCCAACTTTTCCTTCTCCATGGGGATAATTACCAGAAAAATCAGTTCTTCAGTCCTTTCTTCTCCTAAAGAGCCCAGTTTTTCTCACCTTGACTTGAGAGCTATTACAGAAGAAACTAATTGAATTCATATGCATTTTGTAAACTCTTCTGCCAAGAGAGAGAGAGAGAGAGAGAGAGAGAGAGAGAGAGAGAGAGAGAGAGAGAGAGGGAAGCAACTAAAAAAGCGGGAAGAAAATACCAAGAAAATGTAGCATGAAATTCTCAAGTTGCAGGTCGTTGAACATTGGAGTTGTAGGAATGCACAAGGGCTAGAATGCACAAAGGATTTTGCTCACGGATGTTGGAGTTGCAGGTGGCTGGAATGAGAAGGGATGAAATTCTCAAGTTGCAAATCGTATGAACATTGGAGTTGCAGGAATGCATAAGGGCAGGAATGCACAAGGGATTTTGCTTGCGGATGTTGGAGTTGCAGGTGGCGGGAATGAGAAGGGATTCTACTCTCATTACAAACAAGAGAAGGGAAGGAAATTGGTATACTTTAAGTTATCCAATTGGATGGTGGTGCCTGGAGGTGCAAGACCATGTTTCATACCTGATGGAATATTGGGGAAAAAATATCCTTATGTTCCTCGAAGAAGAAAAAGATGTGTGAAAAGGGGACTCCAACGTTAGGGGTTAGGGCTTGCGTAAGAGTGAAAAGGAAAGAGGGAGAGAAAATATAAGTTTGATTTGAAGGTCAAATTAGTAAATCAATATAATTTTTTAATTTTTCAATTTATAATATGAGGGGTAAAATTGTATTACAATAATTTTAGTGATTTCCATCAGTTAAGTGGACCTAGGTGATGTTTTTGCAATCTTCTGGGTGTAGATGATGTTAGCAATCCTTGATGGACTAAATGAAATTTTTCTTATTTATATTTAAAATAAGGATAAATTACTTATACCACCCCTATGAACTTTGCTTATTACACATGAACCTAGAAGTTGACAACAATTACTTATACTACCCCCTAAACCTTTGTGGACCATTACAACCTTAGTTCATTTACCATAAAAAAGCCCAAAAGTCATTTTTGCCCTTTTCAAAATAGAGATACATATAATGACATAAATACCCTTTAAACCCTTTATAGAGAATCAATCCCACAAATCGATCCCATTGTTCAAATACATATCACAACCTTTTAAATAGGTCACATATCCTAACCAATCAGAAATATGTATTATTTCCATGGGAATATTCTAACCATTTTTAAAAACATTGTTCTAATACATATCAAAAACATTGTTCAAGTACGTATCACAAACATATCAAATAGATATCCAAACATTATTCCAAAACATAACCAAACTAATGTTAAAACACAAATCCTAACCATTGTTCCAAAACATATTCAAACTAAACACATATCCTAATCATTGTTCAAAAACATATCCAAACCAAACACATATCCTAACCATTGTTTATAAACATATCTAAACCATCACAACCCATTGTTCAAAAACATATCTGATCGATTCATAATTTTATATATTTATTTCCCTTATATTTAGTCTATTTAACATATTATATATCTTATGGTACTCATTTGTGATGATTCCTTATATATAAGACATTGATGGAAAGTATTGATAATTTATGTTTAAAATAATTTTTTTTTGATATTTTCAATAATGACCTTCTGAATTTCATGCAGGTTTTTAATGTGAAAAGAATTCTAGAAATCAAACATGATCCAAAAATCTGATGTAGAAAGCTGATTTGAATTCAAACCAGAGAAGGAAGAATACCACCCATAGAAGGTTTACTATTGAAAGGATTTGATTGATTGTCAGAAATCTTGAGAAAAATATATATCTCTATGGAATATTACAAAGATTGTCCAGTCTAGAGGTGACATTTGGTTAAAGATGAAATGATTCTCTATCTAATCTAGGCAAGAGGATTTTGTTTAATTTTTATTTTCATATAATAAGGTTGTCAATTCTAGACATATCGGTTTTAATCTTTTCTACTCTGGCTATTTAAGCAATGTAAAGGCTACGTAATAGAGCATCCAAGAATTATTGAGAAGATAGTTTTATTTCTTTTGTCTTTCTTTTCTATCATGTCTAGCTAAGTTTTTTAGTCGATTCAAGGGGAATTCAATCCGATTAGTAAAATTGTGAGATTCTGTTCTTAATTTTAATTATTTTTTATTCAAATATCTGTGTTTCTTGGTTTTTTAAGTTAATGGTTGCATGATTCAGTTTATTAAGAGGCATATTAATTGATTGAGTTATGTGGTTTATTGCTAACCCGAATCTATAATCCGTAGTTGTTATGGTATTCAGAAAAAGTAACAATTGAGCAGAACAATTATGATCCAAGTTTTTGTTACTTGCTTAAAGGAAACATAGAATGAATTAAATAATTTGACACTTATTAGATTGTTGTTCATCTTTAACTCCCTCCGAGAGTGTAATGCTATCAGTAAATTCATGAGGATTGCTTAATATCAATTGGTTTATTGATTAGAATTAATTTGTATGCTAGGCTCAAATTAATGAAATTAGGGAAGGTAAGGATTGTCTGACTTTTTAATAATCCTTGATTAAATATTTGAATAGAGAATAATATATATGAGGTCAGTGATCAATTTGCAGCCGTGAGTAAATTTCCTTGAATCGACATCATCTTCCATTGAATTTTTGTTACTTAATTTTGTTGTCAATTAAATTGGAAAAGGAAACCTCCATTTTTCTAGTTAAGTAGGCAATTTGATTAACTAGTCTCTATGGATCGACCTTGACTTATCATTATTGTTCAGTGTAGGTAGAGTAATTTATTTTTGGTTGCAATCGACACGCATAAAAATCCATCCCATTATTCAAGCACATATCCAAACTACCAAACCATTACCACCTATTGTTCAAACACATATCCAAACCATCCATCACAATTTTTTCTTCATTTTGGAGCACCTTCTTTAGCCTTGGTGTTGTTTCTATTTTTCTATGCCTTTGCAGCCATCCTTTGTTTTTGCTTGGATTGAAGAGTACGTGGCTGTGTGCTAATGGTTGACGCTTGAGATGACAGTTGAGATTTTGTATGAATTTGAGAGTTTCTGACATCATCTTGCCTTTCCTTTGTTTTTGTTTCTACATCATTTGAAAAAGAAATCATCAGTACCAGTTTGAAATGGATTTGAGCAAGTTGGAAAAAAATTTAATATTCAATTATAATACCTACTTGTTGGTTCTAAACACAGTTTCAACTTTTAGATACAATACCTTCTTCTTGCTTCCTTTTGTTAAAGATTGCCTCTTTCCTTTAACTGGTGCTCGTTGACAGGTTCTTCTATTGTGACCCACCTCTTTGCAAAAAGTGCATTTGACTAATGCTGTACTCCTTCTAAATTCACTATGAACAGCATCAACTAGTTCTCTTCTTCTGTTTTTATGAGGCCTTCCAAGTAATCTTACTAGGACTAGGGGTTGTAATATAGACCCATCAATTGATTCACTTTCAGGAAGGTCGGACATAGGATGAATCATGTGACTGTAGGCTTGTATAAACTTATCATTGGCTATGCAAGCGTTTGAATGTTGAGTCATATGTGAGATATTTCCAATCTCTACAAACCCATCTGCATCGCTAAAGAAGATCATCAAGAGTCACATAGCTTAGGATCTCATACCAGATATCATCTGCAGGCAATGTTACGGAAGAAGATGATGACTTGCTATCTTCTTTTTCTTCTTCTTTTTACTTCATCACTAGAGGTAAGTCTAGAGTAAAATAAAAAAAAACATTGTTGTGATAGCTCTTATAACCATAGAATCTTTGAGGTTAAGGAAAGATCTTAAAAATTGGGTTTTAAACTTTTAGCTAGTAATACTAGGAAACAAAGTCCTACTAGAAGCAAGTCGAAATAACTTACTAAAACAAGAAAATATTGCCATATTGGTATCATATCAAATTCTCAAAATTAATTTTTTTTTTGTTTTTGTTTTGGGATGAAAGGAATTATTTAAATTAAAAATAAAAATAGATTGACGGATCCACTAGATTCCATTGAGTGTGGGTCTATTAATTTATTTTTAAAATTAATAGACCTTTTTGAATGGAGAAAATCTCTCACACGTCTTACATGGAGAGTTTGAGTGTACATATATATAGCTCTTTACTTGCCATGTTACAACATAAACTCTTTGTGAGAGTTTTAAGGATACAACATCTATGTTGGATTTAGTGGATTTATTGTAGAAAGTGATGATAAAACTCTTAGTTAAGATGATTTAATAGAGAGGATATGATTTAGAGAAGATTTAAAAAGGTATTTAATGTACTTAAAAAAAAAAGAAAAAAAAAGAAAAAGGGAAACGAAATGAAACCATGAGGACATAGGAGGTAGAAGTAATAGAGAATGTGATTTAGGTTCTCTTTGGTATGTATTAAAGAATTAATTATATACTACATACATATGTAGTTCTTTGGTATGATTTATGGTAATTATTTATAGAAAAAATTTCATCTACACACCACCAAGGATTGCTAATATCATTTACATCCACAAGATTGCAAAAACATCTCCTACCACCCAAAAACTTTGTTGTGCAACAAAGTTCACTCCATCACAAGATTCTAGTTAGATGTCACTGTCAGCTGCATTGGAATATTTTATGGTCGATACTACCCTTTTAGCCTGTTTAAAAGACCATTATACCCTTTATGTGATTTGTTATCCTACCCCAAAAATCTGCTTTCCTTTCGTAACAGTAAAAGAGAAAGAAAAGAACCCTCGGATCGAGATCTAAGATCACAATCCGAGCTTCCGTTGATACTACTGGTTGGGTCGAGGTTGTCTGAGGAAGGATTTCATCTTGGAGCCTTTGTTAGAGGAGTCGCAACAGCTTTGGTGCCAAACGCTTGGGTGGATTTCATCTTGCATTACTTTTGGCCGAGACAGCAGACCACCAAGATATATACCCGCTGGACCAATAAAAAAAGAAGCAGAGGAATTAAAACTGTAGATGTGTGGTATTCATAGCAGAGATCCATGAAAAGGGTACATGTAACATTGAGAATAGAAGTTACAGTGCAAGTTCATGAAAAGGATGATGAATGGAAGAAGAGAAAATGAAAAAAAAGAAAAAGAAAGAGGGAGAAAGAGTTGCCAGGAATGTAAGTGGTGGCAGGGGTTTCATAGCCACAGCAATAGGTATCATAGTAGACTTTGCCGATGACGACGAAGGGTTTTCGGACATCGTGGACTGCGGTCATGAGGGATAGAAGGACACAAAGAGCTATCAAAATCAAAACTAGAGGTCTCCTCTGCCATCCAATGGGATATTTCTGGGAAGGCCACATTTGCCAATGGCTCAGCCTGATATCTTCTCTCCGGCATGATTCCCCGAAGGGTCTCACTTAAACCTTAAATACCGTTCGAAGATACTAAAATTAGAAACTTTAGTGAAATCGAAAAAGAAACTTTAACCAGACTTCTAATTTCCAACTTCTCCTTCTGTACGGGGATAGCTACTAGAAAAATCAGTTCTTTACTTTCTTCTCCTAAAGAGCCTAGTTTTTCTCACCTTGACTTGAGAGCTATTACAGAAGAAACTAATTGAATTCATATGCATTCTTGTAAGCTCTTCTGCTGAGAGAGAGAGAGAGAGAGAGAGAGAGAGAGAGAGAGAGAGAGCTCGTGATAGAAAAACAGAGGAAAGCAACTAAAACAATGGAAAGAAAATACCAAGAAAATAGAGCATGAAAATTCTGAAGTTGCAAGTCGTGTGAACATTGGAGTTGTAGGAATGCACAAGGGCATGAATGCACAAGGGATTTTGCTTGCGGAAGTTGGAGTTGCAGGTGGCAAGAATGAGAAGGGATGGAATTCTCAAGTTGCAGGTCGTGTGAACATTGGAGTTGTAGGAATGCACAAGGGATTTTGCTTGTGGATGTTGGAGTTGCAGGTGGCGGGAATGAGAAGGCATGAAATTTTCAAGTTTCAAGTCGTGTGAACATTGGAGTTGCAGGAATGCAAAAGGGTAAGAATGCACAAGGGATTTTGCTCGCGGATGTTGGAGTTGCAAGTGGTGGGAATGAGAAGGGATTTTGCTCTCATTAGAAACAAGAGAAGGGAAGGAAATTGGTATAGTTTAAGTTATCCCATTGGATGGTGGTGTCTGGAGGTGCAGGACCATGTTTCATACTTGATGGAATATTGGAAAAAAAATATCCCCGTGTTCGTCGAAGAAGAAGAAGAAGAAGATGTGTGAAAAAGGGACTCCAACGTTAGGGGTTAGGGCTTGGGTGAGAGTGAAAAGGAAAGAGGGAGAGAAAATATAAGTTTGATTTGAAGGTCAAATTAGTAAATCAATATAATTTTTTAATTTTTCAATTTATAATATGAGGGGTAAAACTATATTTCAACAATATTAGTGATTTCTGTCAGTTAAGTGGACCTAGGTGATGTTTTTGCAATCTTGTAGGTGTAGATGATGTTAGAAATCTTTGATGGAGTGTAAATGAATTTTTTTTTCTTATTTATATTTAAAATAAGGATAAATTACTCATAACACCCTTGTGAACTTTGCTTATTACACATGAACTTAAAAGTTGACAACAATTACTCATACTACCCCCTAAACCTTGGTGGGACTGTTATATCCTTAGTCTATTTACCAACAAAGAGCCCAAAAGTCATCTTTTCCCTTTTCAGAACAGAGATACATATAATGACATAAATACCCTTTAAACCCTTTATAGAGAATCAGTCCCACAAATCAATCCCATTGTTTGCTACTGTCAGGTGCTCTCTGGTCGTCTTCTCCAT